>CAKNXH010060065.1:21450-88267 GCA_932178445.1 Andricus quercusramuli | reverse complement strand
TACCGACATTTCCCTTCTTTTCTCTAAAACGGTCAGTCGTAGGGTAAAAATATATTAAACATAAAATATGTATTTTCAAAAGATCTACAACTTTTGATTGAAGCTTTTTTGTAAATTTTTATTATTTACTGAAATAAACGGAAAAACATGAAATTTTTATAGTTTTTTGGGGCTTTGACCTTGAAAATCATATTTGCGGGTATTTTCACTATCATATTCGTGATCAGCGCATCAAAATACATGGGTATACGTAGTTTCAAATTAATCGAAGGTAAGCGCTTTTCGGAACTCCACCCCTCGATTGTTCCAATGAGCATGTTTGTAAGCTTACATTAATTATTACCTCCTTGAGTGAAGAGCGGGCGCAAAGTTTAAGAGTTCAGAAGAAACCGTAATTTTCTAGCAGTTATCTAAGAGAAGATAGTTAAAAACTTTAATAAATTGTTTGAAGAATTATGTGTCTCAACTTGCATTGCTTATTACATCACTAAGTGAAACAGAGAAGTTATACACGGAGAAAATTTGTGTGTTAAATTTTGCATAACTTAGTTCGGTAAACGGAGGACATTAAGGCATTATATTAAAATTTCACTTTCAGTCATGTAAAATGAAATAGGGTAATATTTGATGTGAAAATATGAATTATTAATATAAATGCATTAAAATTTAATTCGCGATTCAGTAAGAAATAATACAACAAGATATTAGAGATTACCTGATAGTTGGGTAAAATGAGATGTCGATTACCTACCAGTTAGGTAAAATGAGTCGAACTGTTAGGTACAGTTTCAATCCTAGAAAACAAAGTCTACCTCTCTAAATATGTGAATTCTACATCCCAGTCATGTAAAATTTCGTGCGCCAGCAAAAAAAAAACATTCTTGCTACAAACTGATTCTGTGGAAGGTCATCCACTACTAACAAACACATGCTTATACATATCATACAATTCATAAGTATATTGCTGGTACATATACACAATTTAACTTAAACAATTACATTAAATTACGATACATTACATACGATATAGTCGCACGCCTCTAATGATATTAACGCTATTAAAAATCGAAAACGCTGTGACGGGCTTTGAACCACCTAAGGTCCTAAGCTACGGTTAACGCGTTCTACGGCTAATAACTAAACCTCACGGCTAACCTAACAGTTAGAATATCGAGAAAAAAATCTCGACTATAAAGTTAAAGTACAAGTACGTCAGGGCCGTACAAAAAAATATCTGGTCCCCGTTTGATCGAAATTTGTTATTGTAACATTTTATTAATCAAGGGGCTTATAAATTTGTAGAAAGTGAATAAAAACATTGAATAATTTTTTATTTGATATTTTCTAACCTTGAAACTTTAAATTATTTAATTTTTAATACTTTAAACTTTTGCATGGTCTGCTTTTTAAAAATAATAGAACATTATGCGTGCTATTCGCGCACTAATTACCCTTTCTTTAGAAAAAGAACTCGGTTCATTTTCTAACATTTTTTAATAGATTTTACAGAAAATCTTATATTATTTGAGAACGTTGTACAATGTACATGATTTACAGAAGTTTCCTTATTATAGCGAGGAAATTCCTCCAGTGAATTCA
This sequence comes from Andricus quercusramuli, assembly GCA_932178445.1. Classification (NCBI taxonomy): domain Eukaryota; kingdom Metazoa; phylum Arthropoda; class Insecta; order Hymenoptera; family Cynipidae; genus Andricus; species Andricus quercusramuli. Next base: position 86,668 of record CAKNXH010060065.1, on the reverse strand, counting down.
ATATGAATGACAACTTTTTCCACTTACTTACAATTCTTTCTTTTGGTGGAAAATTAGTTTTTTTTTATTGATATTAATTTTTTTTCAACTAAAAAGTCAACTCGATTTTGTTTTGAAATTTTTCTATAGAAATTTGATCTTTTTGGTAGAGATTATTTGCTCAAAAACTTATTTCTCTGTCTGAAAATTTAACTAATATATTTTTTGTTGAATATTTAGCTTTTTCAGTTAATGATTTATCTATTTTGTTGAAAGTTTGTCTTTTTTTGTAGAAAATTAAACTTTTTAGTTAAAATTCATGTATTTTATTTAATTTCTTTGGTGGAAAAAATTTTTTTCTTATTGAAAATTAATTTTTTAAACAAAAAATTTAACTAAATTTCTTATCGAGATTCTTTTACATTCAAATTTAATCTTTTTGGTAAAAAAATTCAGTTGTTCAGTTGAAAATTCATTTTATTTGCTTAAAAACTTATTTCTCTAACTAAAAATTAAGCTATTCTATACTTTGTTAAAAATGTATGTTTTTAGTTGCAAATTCATCCATTTAGTTGAAAATTTATTTATTTTCTGGTAATTTTCGACCTTTTTGATTGAAGAGGCAACTATTGAGTTGAAAATTCCATCAAAAATGAAAAATGTTGATGGAAAATTCATATATTTTCTTAAAAATTATTCTTTTGTGGTAGAAAATTAATCTTCTTGTTTGAAGTTTTCATTTCTACAGTAGCAAATTATTTTTTATATTAAAAATTAACTTTTTTAGATAAAATTTTAAAAATTAATTTTTCCAACTAAAAATTTAAATATACTCAATTTTTCGATTTTTTCATAGCCATTACGTCTTTTCGGTTGAAAATTTAACTATTCTGTTGAAAATTCATTTTATTTGTTCACAAACTTATTTCTCTCTGAAAATTAAACTATTCTATCCTTTGTTTAAAATTTATTTTTTAGTTGAAAATTTGTCTTTTTTTCATCGAAAATTCATCATTTTGGTTGGAAATTTACCTGATTGGTGGAATGTTGTTTTTTGTTTGTTTTTGTTTGAAAATGCACTACTTTAGTTGCAACTTTATTTCCTTTGTTGAAAATTGAACAAATTTTAATGAAAATATGTTCTTTTGTTGTTGTAAAAAATAATTTTTACAACGAAAAAGGTAGCTACTTCATTTTTACTAGAAAATTTATCTTTTCAAGTTGAAAATTCACTTATTTTGTTAGAAATTCAACTTGTTTTTAAACATTAGTCTTGGGGATCTCCCGCCTCGAAGTTCGAAATCAGTTGTCCAGTGTCGTTCGATGTTTTTTCATCACCCGCATCTTTATACGTCAATTTTTAAATACATTCTACTTTTATTTAGTGACTTAATGAGTATTATCTACTGAGAGAACAGGATAATCTTTATATTTGAATATTTACTCAAATTCTACAATATAAACCGAAACTTAAAAATGTTAAAGTGTCTACGGGGGAATTGGCTTTAAACTTCAGCCCTGAGAATGTTGACGTACCTAGCGACTCTCGTTTTACCTCACTGTTGTGTAATTCCTCTCCTAATGAAAGTGAAAATCTCTTTAAAAATTCTGTAATCTATACTTTCTTCTAAGTGAATCTTTAATATCACACAAAAGTAAACTTTATATCATTCATTTGATAAAAATTTACAATACTTCGCGTTATTTTATAATATGTGACGTGCGCCGAAGAAAGGGGGCTTACTCTGGAAAGCGAGATTTTTCAGGACGAGCGGTCGAAGTCGACCCGATAGACGCGACTTTTAGAAGAGACGGAAGACCACGAAATCTTCCCTCTCCGCTTGCCACTACATTCTCACGCATATAGCGGCGTTGCTCACGGACGGGGTAAAGATGAAACGCGGAGATGTAGTGGAGAGTGGTGGGAGGTGTTTCACGGGATCTCGAGCTCTCGAGCGAAAGCACGATTTCTCGGGTACCTATCAACTCAATTATTAGCAATAATAACGCTCGGAAATTTTTTTCGATAGTTTCATTAAAAAGAGCAACTCAAAACCTATCGAAAGGTGTAAAAACCTCGATTTCGATTTTTCCAGAGTAAGCCCCCTTTCTTCGGCGCACGTCACATATACTGGTATTCAAATAATACAACCCTTATATCAATTATTACATATCAGAATTTTCACTTTTGGACTTGAGATTTTACATAACTCTTTTGTATTATTTATATTTCTGTTTTGTATTAAATCCTAAAATAATTGTAAACTTTATCTAAATGCAGTAATGTCCTCCATTTACCTAACTAATTGGGTAAATTTTAATGAACAAATTTTCTCCGTGTATTCAAAACGAAAAACAAAATTATTCGAATTTGTCACTATAAGGAAATGGAGATTTTAATCCTATAGGGAAAGCAGAACCGAAACGTACACGAGTTTCGCAAATGATATTTAATATCCTAACTATAATTAAATTGTAATATAAATCACAGTTACAGAGCGTAAAAATGAATAATTCGAAAATTTCTTGTTTGCGTAAAAAGTTTAAAAACAGACTAATATCACAGTTGAGGTTATGGTTCATTACTCACCTTATATATTTCACGTATTTCTCCTCTTACAGACTTTACAGTGCAACGGTTGGTAACACTGAGCGCACTACTAAATACGAAAAAACACGTGTCGTATTATCGAACTCGAACTACGATATTGGTGCTAGTTCGCGTCCTCATTGGGAATTAAAATACAAGCGCGCCCTACAGCCAATCAACTATACTACAATCCAAACATGCGCAGATAAAGGCGACTCAATTAGCATCACTGATTTCAAATGCAGTACCACACACAGACACACACTACTTAAGCAAGCGTTACCGAGCGTTACTTTCGGAAATCGTCAGAATCGAAAACGACAATATCGTTTAGAGATTTTTTAATAAGGATGTGTAACACAGGATGAAAATAGATTTTTCCCACGGGTAAGAGCCGCCCGCGGGAGAAATCTGCTCCTGTCGTCCTTTGTTATATAATGTACTATTCCGACTTTTATGGGTCAACCAGTAAGTAACTCAACTGAAACCGTCTTTGCATTTCTCGATAGAAAATTAACTTTTCTGTGTACTAGTATTTGTCGGAAATATTTGGGGACAGACGACAACTGATACTGAGTAACCAGTGACGGAATCCCACTGATTTCCCGTGAAATCGCATCGATTATCACTGACACATTTCTGGTATAATTTAAGAGAGTACCATGTTATCCAAATCAAATTTTTTCCAAAATTTTTTATTTCTACATTCTCATGAAAAATTATGTAAAATTTTACTTAGTCGTTTTTCAACAAATCTTCACGTTTTGAGACCCTCAGAGGTAGAAAAAATGATTTTCACAAAGGTGTCTGTCTGTAGTCTGTAGTCAGAGTTATAGCATTTTCAAAATCCAAAAAAACTGACGGAAATCAACATTTTGAGCCCAACAACGCACAATATGAAAAAAAGTCACGAGAAGAAAAACTTTGCTTTTTGCAAACCCTACAATACTATCCTAACAACTTTTCGAATTTTGTTGAGAAATGAAAAGATTCAAATTCTGACCCTATGAAGCATATAAAAAATAAAATGAAAAATTCCATTTTCCTCTTAGACTATGTAAGATACGAAAAAAGATGACCCAACACAAATTATCTATCCAAGAAATATCTACAAATTCGTTGTCAATTATTTTTGTATGGGACGCGTAGTTTTTGTTTTAATCGTGAAAAATTACATTGCAAAATAAACGAAACATTTAATTTTCAGATTCGCATCCTAATGAGGCGTTATTGGTTTCATGGAAAAAAAATTTAAATATAGTTTCCTGTGAATAAAACAAACACTGTTTGACCAGAAACGGAATTTTTTATTTTTGGTAGCATTTTCAATAAGTTAAACCAAAACTGTTTCTTAAGCAATTAACAATTGTTTTAAACGTAGAGGTTTTGTCTATTTGATGATATTTCCATGTAAATTTATTTTTTTTTATCTAAGCCGAGCACGATCTGCGAACACCGAAAAAAAACCGAGCGTGAAACGCGAGGCAAAAAGTATTCTAGCGCGTAGCGCGAGGTATACACATCAGTGAGCGCGAAGCGCGAAGTAAATATAGTGAATATATTATCGAGCACGGGCAAATTTTTTTTCATTCGTATTTTAAGTATACTTTTCAAGACCTTGTAATCATTCTAGCAGTTTTTTTGTTGAAATTTTAGCACTCATCCCTGAATTTTATAATTAACAGGTTTTCCTCGGAAAGTTTTGGGAAATGAAATTCGATATCTACCTGAACCTTCTAATTATGTACTTAAAAGTAAGTACAAAACAGTTTGCTACACCAAAAAAGAATCAGCTGAATGGGAGAGAAGTAAACTATTTGAACTTTATACTGGAAGGCTGGAACAGTTGCAAATCGATAATAAGAATAATAAACTACTCGTACGCGAGAAGATAGACCCGCAATGTACAACAAATAACCAATTACGATTACTAACAGGAAATCTGGTTTCAAAAGTCTGCACTGCGAATCGTAATTTCCCTGCATCAGCAATTGTACAAGTTGTTGTTAACAAAATTTGTGACGATATTTTGACATGGTACGTATCCTGAGAATATCATCTCAATCTATGATATCAAAAAATTGGATATTTTTTAATTAGAGCCCACAATTCATTTCTATCTATTTTAAAGAATGTATTTTATCATTTTTAGCCTCATGCGTGAAGGGGGTTTTAACTACATCATTCAATCAAATTGAGGAATAAACTCCAGGTCGCGCGTACAAGCAAAATGTTGTTTATAAGTTTGTTGTTGTGAAATTAAAAAAATCTAACAAAAAAATGTCTGCGTGATTTAACAAATTGATTGGTCTTGAGTTTGTGAAAAAAAATTAGGTCATTCTCACGTGTAATAATTGGTGGAGGGGAAAAAATGTTTTGGAATAAAGAGTGTCTATTGAAAAAACGTTTATTTGTTCAGCGAAGCCTTAACCTCCAAACGTGCAATATTTTTTCTGGTATTTCTTTCTGGAATTTTATTTCTTCTATGGATTACTTCAGCAGATAATTCAAATCCGGTCTAAAAAAATAGGAAAAATAGAAAATAATTCGTCTCATCTAAGATTTTGGATGCGTCTGAATATGCATCTGTTCGATTCAAGGTAAAAGCATCAACAACTGTTATTTGGTCTATCACTGCTTATTCAAATATTGAAAAATGATTTACAAATTCTATTTTTCATGATCACTTGATTATTTGTTCTCAGCTACCCTGGAAAATGTATAATTTAAATAAATGTATGTTATTACCATTCATTACATGTATTGATACTCATACAGATGTAGTTTTATCGTCTTGTTTTTATAATTTAAGAAAAGAGCGCATCCTATAGGAAATAACTAATTTTGTCAATGGACATTTTGTTGCACGGTGCGTCGTTTTTCCAAAAACTACATTTGTTTTTTTTCAATGTTATGTTTCACGATTGAAACAAAAACCATGTTTTCTATAAAAAATTGATTATTAGTAAATTTCTAGTTTTTTTTTGTTTTGATTAATAGCTTTTGGGTATTCAATTTTTTCCTGCCTTTTGTCGTTTGTCCAAAATTTTAATTTTCTATTTTTCATGTTATTTTTCACTTCTTACACAAAAACTACGCGTCCTATCAAAAAGTAATTGATAACAAATTTTTATCTCTTTTTTGGGTGAAAAACTTTACACTATTATCTTAACTTAACACTATATCCTATCTATTTGTTCGCGTCTTCAGGGCGCGTCGATTGACTTATTGTTGAACCTTTTATAACCAGCAGTACCGATTTATAAAATTGAATACGATTGCATATACGGTTTATGCTATACTGTATGCTCTACTGTATCCGACATACTTGTTCAAGTCTTCCAGACGCTTCGATTGCTAAATTATAAGAAATTTCCATGACCTAACATAACCAATATCGTTTTCATATATTTAGCAAAATTGTTTTCCTTGCTTAGGAAAGGATTTTTTCACTTATTGGAAAATAACAGACCTGCATTTCATGTAATTGTTTGCGTCTTCGAGATGCGTGGATTGATCTTTGAACGAAATTTCAATGACCATTTTTAATTAATCAATAGCGACTTACAATTTTTCATTTTTTCCTGCTTGTAGATTGCCTCAGAAGATTATACTAATAATCGTTACCAAAAGCAGGAAGTCCACAAAATCAATGAAAAATAAATTCCTCAAATCTTCTTTTGTCATAATTTATTATTTATGAGTACAAATTATTTTGATACAAAATTGACCTCAGGTGGAAAAATGGTATATAGTTTACATGTAGTGGAAACAATTATTTCTAGTTTCTATTTCTTTTAATGCTTAAGCAAACATTAAGATTACTCGATAATCTATTTTAAATTTTCCAAAAAGAATAATAAACCAAACATTTCAGCAGACAATATATGTCTATTTTAACTTAAATTTGATTTTCACTTAATAAATAAAAACTTTGCTTCCAGGCAAACCTCAACCTCAAATAAAGTAACCTTGAAGTCATCAGTTGTGATTTCAGCAAAAATTTATTGTTCATACATTTACAGAAATGAGTAATCAAAAGAATATACGTACTTTCAAAAACGTAATCTTTTACAATATTCACGATCAAATCTTCTCAATTCCTCTAGCTTTTTGACAAATAAAAAGTTTCATATCACAAACTATAAGGTAGACAATTTTTATCATCTATAAATTCAATTAAAAAAGCTGGAAGTAATCCACCAGGTTTTTTAGAAACTTTTGAATTATTGAACTCTAATTATTCTTTATAATTTTTGAACATTTTCTTCTTTTCATCCTTATGCACATTCATTTGGAAAGATTAATTTCAAGGTTGGATGATTTAAAAATATATCAAAAAGAAAATGTAATAGAGAATTTAAATTAATTTTCTATTTTAAAAAATTAATTTCATGAAAATGTGTAAAAAGATTTTAAAATAATAAAAAATTTAGAATTTAAAATTTAAAGATTTTTCGGGTTTCAATCGTGTGCGAAACTATGAATGTTGCCGACGTTTCGTGAACATTGCAGTTCACTTCTTCAGGGCTGACCTGAAACTGAAGTTTCAGGTTATGTTGTTCTTATATATGTATTCTCTACGATGCCTGTGATTGGCCAGAGTGCCCCATGGTGGGAACTGTTTGAACTTGATTGGCCAATCAAGTCTTTTTAAAAAAAAAAAAACCCGGGAGGACGGAAAGCCAAATCGGATTGGTATTATATCCATTGTCCCTATTGATGTTATTAGGGTGTTTCAAGATTTCGATTGCTTCTCTATGTTTTCTTGGAAATTTATTGTACGTTTTGGCAATGACGGTTGTTTTGTCAAATAAAATACTATGTCCTGTTTCGATATGATGCTCAGCTACTGCTGATTGTGTGAACTGTTTTAGCCTAACTTTACTCTCATGTTCCTTTACACGTTGACTTACCGCCCTCCCGGTTTCTCCAATATAGACTTTACCACAAGAACAAGGGATTTGATATACTCCCGGATCACTGAAAGGTTCCTTTTTATCTTTAGGGTTGTTTAGAAGTTGTCCTATTTTTGCAGGTGGTTTAAATATAGTTTGGATGTTGTGTTTGTTGAGAACCTACTAAGAGAGAGAGAACCTACTAAAGAAAGAGAGAGAAAAAACAACCACCATCCTACCCTACATTCAAGGTATCACGGAACAAATAGGAAGAATTCTCAACAAACACAACATCCAAACTGTATTTAAACCACCTGCAAAAATAGGACAACTTCTAAGCAACCCTAAAGATAAAAAGGAACCTTTCAGTGATCCGGGAGTATATCAAATCCCTTGTTCTTGTGGTAAAGTCTATATTGGAGAAACCGGGAGGGCGGTAAGTCAACGTGTAAAGGAACATGAGAGTAAAGTTAGGCTAAAACATTTCACACAATCAGCAGTAGCTGAGCATCATATCGAAACAGGACATAGTATTTTATTTGACAAAACAACCGTCATTGCCAAAACGTACAATAAATTTCCAAGAAAACATAGAGAAGCAATCGAAATCTTGAAACACCCTAATAACATCAATAGGGACAATGGATATAATACCAATCCGATTTGGCTTTCCGTCCTCCCGGGTTTTTTTTTAAAAAAAGACTTGATTGGCCAATCAAGTTCAAACAGTTCCCACCATGGGGCACTCTGGCCAATCACAGGCATCGTAGAGAATACATATATAAGAACAACATAACTTGAAACTTCAGTTTCAGGTCAGCCCTGAAGAAGTGAACTGCAATGTTCACGAAACGTCGGCAACATTCATAGTTTCGCACACGATTGAAACCCGAAAAATCTTTAAATTCTAAATTTTAAATTTATTATAATGAATCATCGTGAAAGTATCAAATCTAAGATTTTAAAACATTTCAAATGATTTCCTGAACTTTCGAAAAATAATGAAGAAGATTTTGAAGCCAAATTTTTCAATTTTATGAAATTTGAGAAAAAATTGGAATAAGTTGAAAAGTTTTTTAAATATGTAAAAAATGTAAAAAAATTATTTCAAACTTGAAAAGATTTCAACAAGTCTAGGACCAAATGGAGATTTTTTGATATTCGGAATCAAAAATTCTGAAGCTTTTTAATTATTCTGAAAGGTTTCCAGGAAATATAAAGGTTGTCTTCAGGTTTCAGATATTCATTCATGGGAAAACTTTAAACAATTTATTATTTCATAAAATTTAGATTAAGAGAATATTTAAAGTGATTCCTTATTTTGAAAAATTAGTTCGAAGAAATTATTTAAAAATATTCTGAAATATTACCTACTTTGAAAGATATTTAGGAATTATCTTTAATAGAAGTTTCAAAACGACCAAAAATATTTCAAAACTTTGAAAGGTTTCCAAAAATTTATAAAATATTTTTTAATTTTTTCCAAGCGTTAAAAAGTCCTGAATATATTTCAAACTGACTACAATTTTTCGTAAATTTGGTAGAACCAAATTTTTCCCAAAACTGTAGATGGAGAATCTCAAAGATTTAATGCATTTTTTTCAATTGTGCAGAATTAAGATAAAGGAGCAATTGGAATTATTTCAAAGAATATTAAGAAGTTTGAAGAAAATACTCAAATATTTAATAAATGATTTTTAAAAAAAATTCAAACAGAATGCAGAGTTTCGAAGATTCTGTAATAAAATTTTAAAGTTTTTTTCAAGGATTTGAAAAGGTTTCAAGGTAATAATAAAATCAGCTCAAGATTCCTGGGAATATTTGAAGTAATTCCTTGTTGTAAGAAATTAATTTGAAGAGAATATTGAAGAAGATTTTAAAACATCACGAAAGACACCAAAGATTGTGAAAAAAAAATTCGTAAGATTTGATGACAATTGTGGAAACAATTTTAGTAAGCTTGAAAGCTATTCAGAAATTTCAGAACTTTTGAAGAGTTTGAGAATATTTCCAAACTTTTAAAGGTTTCCGAGAATTTATAAAATAATTTTTTATTTTTTCCAAGCGTCAAAAACTCCTAAATATATTTTAAACTGACTCAAATTTTTCGCAAAGGTAAAACCCAGTAAAATGAATTAAAAAGTTGCTAAAAAATCTTTAGGATACTCCTTCGACAAATCTCAAATCGTCCAAAATCTTTTTCAATTTTCTCGAGAAACCTAGGAAATGATTATTAAAAATGATTTTTTCCTTCAAATTATAATTGACCTAATTTTTATTTCTCCTCCGGCTGAAAAATCTGTTGTGACTCAAAATTCAACAATTATGTTGAAAACTTGACTTTTTGGTTTCTAAATTCATCTCTGTTTGTCGAAGTTGTATTTTTTTTTTAGTAAAATTGCAACAGTTCGGTCTAAAATTTTTGTTTTGCTTTATTTAGTCAAAAATTCGTCTTCTTTATCAATCCAACTCTTTTTGATTTCAGATTGAAATGTTTTCCAATTTTAATATCAACTATAATATATTTCGTTTAAAATTTATCTTCTTTTTGTTTTGGTTAAAATTTCAACCATTTCGTTGAAATTTAAACTACTTTGCTGAAAATGCACATGTTTGGTTAAAGATTCATAATTATAGTCAAAATTCATCTTTTTGTTTGATAGTGTAATTATTTTTTCAAAAATTAGTCGTTTTGAGCAGAGAATTTAACGTTTTGGTTGAAAATTAATATTTCTTCTTTAGGATTCAACTATTCTACACAAAATTCGTTACTTTTATCAATTCAACTTTTCTTCATTTCAAATGAAAATCTTTTTTGAGTGAAATATTAACTATTATATTTGTCGTGGAAAATCCCTCTTTTTTATTGAATTTAGAATATATATTAATGGTTGTGGTAATATGTATTTATTAAAATAAACTGATCTTATTTTTCGTCTGTCTACTGACAATATACTGGCGGTATACTTGCGGTCAGTATCCTGATCGCTAGATTCTTTATTCAGATATTACGAATAATATTCTCGTTTTTGTAATTTTAAACGTATAATAATAATTTTAAACATTCAATTTAGAATATGAACTGATTTTTATGTTTACACTTGTTTTACATCACTGTTTCTGTACATCTTATATAGTCAGAAAACAGTTAGCTTGAATCCAAAGAACTTTTATCTTGAATATACATTAAAATTTACTTGATTCAGAGGAATGTTGGTTTATTCGACAAAATAGTTCATTGATACAAACCACATTTGTGGTGGAATCTACCAAATATTTCATCTTTCAAAAGATTTGCTCAAGAAATCTGAAATTTGAATGCATGAAGCAAACCTTTGATTGAACCAATCCAAAATTTGGTTGACCATCTAGGAATCCGTATGCTCTTTAATTCAACCAAATCTTTACTGAGTCAAACCAACTATTTTCTGAGTTTATTACAAAAAATTAGTGAAGATATGTCTCAATATTCAAATGTTTGCTGAGCCATTCAGGAGCTTCACCATCCCCGCGTCGTAGCACTCCCATATAAATTCTGGCATCATTCGGCATTCGTACAAAAATGACAGCTTTTCCAGCAATTGATGGTAGCTTAGTAATGGGCGTAAGAAAAGCTGTTAGCACATAGTCTTTCCGTAGTGGTATAAAACATGTGTAGGATCGAGTTTTTGTATTAGCATATTTAGTATGGAGAGGGTGAAGAACTGTAGATAAACCCTTGCCATTAGGGATTTGTACAAAAGCGTTTCCCGTTGCATCACTTTCTTGAAGTGGTGGTTGGGAGCTATGAGGTTCGAGAACTCCAAGAAGAAGCTGGCCGCCTGCCATTTCTATAAAAACGTGTTTTTCTGGAGGAATATCATAATTACGAAACTGGCCTCGTTGGTTGACGTTATTACCACTTCCATCAAGTGATCTGACTGGGACTCCTGTGCCTAATGTTGTAAAAAGAATGAAGATTTAGGAAGTTTTTGTAAACTGGATTAAAATGAATATTGCTGACAAGGAGAGGTCGCGAGATGTGTTTCGCTGATTCAACTGGGACTTTATAGGGTGAAAGTACATGAAAATCGATTACATGCGCATTTGTTCTTTCGATCCAATGGGCCCAGGGCCACATTGGCCACAGGGCGACGGCTGCGGCCCGTGGCCCCCACAAAACACTACAAAATGCAAACACTTCTGCATCGGCTCCTACTTCGATGACCTTCTTTTATAAGCCAGCGAGGAATGACACTTCTTGAGTCTGATAAAGAGCCCCCACATTTTAACTGGCCCGGGCTTCCGAGACATCGAGGCAAATTTGGAGAACGGATTTATATCATGTACCTACATTCACCCTGTAAAGCTACATCCGAATCAGCGACGCACATCTCGCGACCTCTCCTTATAAGTAGATGATAGGTTGAATGAAAAAACATAATTTTCATAAACTAAAATGACCCTAGCACTGGAAAATTTTTTTTTTGTTCCTTTGTAGGACCAAAATAACGCTCAAGTTTGGTGACCTTCTCAGCATAAAACATCAACCAATTGTGACTTCATATCATTACTTGTTACCATTTATAGTTAATTGATTAGTTATTGATACTTAAAAGTGATTAAAAAGACACTTATATATTATTCTATGGTGAAAAGAAAGGAACCCGTATTTAACAGTTTGATCGAGGAATTTTTCTTGAATTTGTTGCAATCTTCCAAAGATTACCTACAGATTTTCAAAAATTGAAGGACAGCTTTCTCGAAATGCAGGATATTCCAAAAGAGCGTAGTTATGATTTTGAGAAACGAAGAAATTTTGAAAAATTAAAATATGGCGGCTGTTTTTCTGAAATTATTGAAAGTGGATTTTCTTGAAAACCCGACTTTTAAAAATTATGATTTTCTTTTTGAAATATCTGGCAATATTTACTACATATCTTGTGCGTTTCGTTATTAGTGAACCCGTGATTTATAACTGCAAAGAAGATGATAAAATTATGGGTTTACTTAGCCAATATTGAAAGCAAAATGTTGACCTTATGAAAAGATATTGCAAAAAAAAACGTGAAATTTCGATTTTTTCAAACAATTTCATACAGTTATTTTTAGATTTTTTCCTCAGATTGTACGCTTGGGTCGTACTTGGTACAAAAAAGTCGCAGAACTTCGAATGATGATCGTTCTCACCACATGATTAAAAAAACTTCGGAACAATATTATTTCTATATACATTACTGAAATTTATTAAAATATAATTAATAATGGTTTTAGATAATGTTTGCATGTATCTACACATTTTTGAAATTTTGTGTCTAGGGCAGAATCTAGAGAAAAATTGCGACCCATGGTAAACTCTAATGGAAAGTTCTAAAAATATCTTGAGAAATAAGAAAATTTCATCAAGATTTACTTCGAAAATTAGCACAAAAACTATTCAAAAATATTAGATATCTCAAGAGTTATCCCAATTTTTCGAAAACATCGAAATTTGATATTTTATTGCAATATTTTTCATACAATCGACATCTTGCCTTTAACTCTTTTTTAAAGCTTGCGTCTCTTACAAGAGAAAGAAGTTTTATTTAAAAAAATTTCCCGACCTTTAAAAACGGATTTTGGAAGGCCCCAGTTTTCTAGTTTGTCCTATAAGAAAGGTATATCGATTTTATAGGGGTTTAGCTATTTTCGAGGCTAGGACTTTTTTTTTAAATATATTCTTGTTCTCCTGAAGGATACAAAACATCACAAACAAGCCAGAGAGATTTTACGTAGAACTTATCTAAGAGTGCAAACTTTTTTTAAACATTTTTTCGGCCCTTTCGCTGTTTCTGAGAAATATGCAAAGATTCGATTTTTTTTTAAACAATTTGTTTCGATATGAGGCAATGCTTCAAAGAAGCAATTTGAATTGAAAGATCAAGAATATTCACGTCGAGTAAAAAAAGACAATCCTGACTACCTACGATCGTTTGGAAAACACTGCATATTGAATAAATTTTCTCTCAATTTTTGAGTATTCGCAGGTATTATTCAAACGATCATAATGAATACAAGAAAAAATCAGTGAATTTTTTTAGGAGTTGTTCAATTTTTCTCAAGAAGAGTTGTTTCAATAAAAAATATCAATAGTAAATATGTATTTCGTAGAGAACTGTCATTATCACAATTTTTTGTTGAGCATCTACACATTTGATGAAAAACTAAAAATAAACAAAGCAAAAGTGGTGTTTCAAGTGCACATTTTGAATACGTGCCATTTTTCTTATTTAAATAACTATTGATATTAATATGTGATGTTGCACTTACTTGCCGAATTGATGAAAACCATGCAGGTAAGTAGCAGAATGACGACCTTCATTTTTTCCCCAAATGAATACAATGACGGAAAACCCAAATCTGATTTTTGAGAAATTTTATGAATGCCAACTGATTAATTTTTGAAATATATTCACTGATGTACTACTAATTAGTTGACTGAAAATACTATGAAAGGGGGGAAACTGTTAATTTGAATCACTTGCTTCAGAATGTTTCATATCTACTCAATTTATTACAGACAAAACCTTCAGATAGCGACTTCAAATTACAACACGTTTGTCGCATACATTGTGTATCAGATGAAAGGTCATTAACGCTTATCTCGATCTCAGTGTTGGGAACTAATGACTTGAAAGTCACAAAGTTACTCAAAAATTTGAAGCGACAATTTTTAAGTAACTTTTTGTTTTAATCATTCTAAATCACAGAACGAGTACCTCCGAGAAACAGGTGCTCCAAAAAAGATATTGGGAACTTCACTTAGGCCCTCTATTTTGTCATGTTCCTGAATGAAAGTCACTTTTCAAGTATCTTTGAGTTACTTTATCCGATAACTGTATACTATCGAGCGCGTCCTCATGTTGCGAATAGAGGGCCCCTGCATGGCACCTGGGAGTGATGTTCAGACAGTGTCTCTAGGACACCAAGGCACCTTAGAGATTATTCAGACCGTAACCCTGCATGAGGGGCTCTGCGGGGGTGGTAGGATGAGGAGATATTGATCTCGTCGAGGAGCAGAAGACACCAAGTAGTCATGGACCGTTGTTCAACAAGGGCCTAGAGTCTTACGACAATACATGTAAGAGGATGAAGAATACCTTAGATAAAATGGAGGCTTTCTGTAGGCTTTCCTTGTAGGGAATGAATTACGTAACTTGTGGTTCCAGAAGCAAATGCTCCAGTCGGCCACGTTTATGATGGATTCGCAGTTTCTTAGCGTGGAACGGCTCATGAAAAAAACAATAGGGCAAAGAGTGACTGAGGTCTGACGGGAGACAGGACTTAGAGTAGTGGCCGGTAACGGGGTTCAGTTGGAGGAACAAGATGAGGCTCTCGAACCTACTTGAGGGGAGAGCACGCGAGAGCTCACCCCAAGACTTTCAGGGAGCTCAGCGCGCAGACCATCGACGAGAAAGTAGAAGGCCCGCATGAATGGCCCGTTGACACCACCCCGGTGACGGCTAACTGAACTCGATGCAGCAAGGAGGAATAAAGTTGACGAAGAGGCGAGTTTGTCTCCAAGCGGTTCTAATAAAACCAGCTGAGGTTTCGAGCTACACCAAGCACCTCAAGAAGATGAATACAAAGGTGCAGCCAGACAACTTAGGCATTCAAATCAAGGGCGTAAGGCAGACCAAAGATGGTGATGGCCTCGTTGAGGTAGAGCACATTGCCAAAGGCAAGCCCAAACTGTCCTCCGATATCGAGAAGGCAGTCGGGTCCGGGAAGAAACGTGCACTAACTAGTTCCACGCACCGATATCGTGGGCCTGTATTTTTATATAACGATAGGGTAAAAGCACGAAGTACTACAAGGAGACCGCACGCCTGTGGTGGAGATGGTGGTAAACTGCCCACAACCGCGATCGCCTGTTCTCGGATTTTTATTCCTTCCCAGATGAGAGCGCCACATGTGGCAAATTGAGGAACTACGATTCCCATAGTAGCAGACGACAATTTAGTTACAAATATTCTCTGAAGAGGCGCTCTCATCTGGGAAGGAATAAAAATCCGAGAACAGGCGATCGCGAAATAGGGCCAGGTGAAATATATGGTGTGCGGTCTCCTTGTAGTACTTCGTGGGTAAAATGATGTTAAGTACGCTGTGCGGAGGCAATACTTTAAAACGTTTGGTTAGGTCACAGTCAACTTCACTATAAAGGCGTTTGGGGGTTTTTAGAAGGCCTACGTGAAGACAAATGGCTCGGTGACATCAACCCCGGTGACGGCTACCTGAACCGGATGCAGCAAGGAAGAAGGAAGGAGACGTAGAGGCGAGCTCGTCCCAAAAAGGTTATAATGAAACCGACTGAGATTTCGAGCTACACCAAGAACCTTAAGAAGCTGCAGGACTAGGTGCCTCCAGGCACCCTTGGCTTCAAAGTCAAGGGCGTAAGGCAGACTAAAAATAGCGATGTCCTCGTTGAAATTAGAGACATTGGTGAGAGCAGGCCCAAGCTGTCCTCTGCTATCAGGGAGGCAGTCAGGTCCGGGAAGAAGCGTGCGCGATCTCTGTCCACGCATCGGGATTGTTGTCATGAATTTTACATAACGATGAGACAAGAAGATGCGAAGGACGCTGTCAACCTTATACGACGAAGACGTCTAGGCAGTTTCTGGATGCCTACGTGGAGTTAGGAGAGGAGCTGGCGGTGACACTGCTCTATACAGGACACCTCAAGGCGGGATGGGTGTCCTGTCGATTCAGGAAACAACAGGTTCAACGATATGGCTACGGCCACCTGGCATCGAATTGCCAGGTACCTACCAGACCGTGTGCTACCTCTGCTCTGCTAAGGAGGAATGTTCAAGAATTAATTTCCACCCAATAAATTTCTTCAGAGGAAGTTTCCCAACACTGCTAGAACTCTATATGTATCTGCGAGACGCGATTGCCGTGTATTTCTTATGTCCAAAATGGCTCTGAACAAATAAATCTTCACGTTACTTAAAATTAAAGAGGAAACTTAAATTTTCGATAATTTTCAGTAACTTCTGCTTATTTTTGTTAGAAAAGATTATGTATAATTTCCAATTTTCTTTGTCAACATATGAGATTCAATTATGAGGCGAAGATCTGCATATTAATACCTATTAATCACCCACATATTTAAAATATCTTAATATACATGGTATTATTCCTGCTCTCTAAATCAGAATTAGTGAAAATTTTAGAATTAAAAAAGAAATGTTTTAGCATTTCACTAAAGAAATAGAACAAAATCACAATTTCATTTTATTAAAGTCAATTGATAAAAATGTTTCGTAATTTCTAAATAATTTCGGTTACTGATTAATTCGTGAGCTTTTCTTGTTGACTTTTTTAGATATGCAGTGATGGACGTGAAGTAAATTTCTTCAGGTGTATCATATGAATGCTGTCGTAATGTATCGGATTTCGTAGTGGGATCATTTTTAACGTAAACAAGGCAAGGTAAAATAGATTAATTGTGTAAATAATTCTTCATTCTGACGAAATAATTTGTGAATACGTCATGTTGGAGAAGAAGCGCATGACTTGACTAAAAGTTTCACAATCATGTTTTCGTGTTGTTCCAATAAAATTGAAAATATTATAGAACAAAATCAAGATATTATCGGGCTGACGATAGAAAAATGTGCAATTGCATTACAATTAAACAGATTCTTTCTGAAATAATTTGCAGAACATTTCTTCTGAAATATAAAGAAAATATTGTACATAATGAATAAATTAAAAATATTCATACTGCGTGACAGAAAAAAATACGTTATATTTTGTGACTAAAATTGATTAAAAATCACTAATGTGCATTAATAAGTCAACTAATGTTCTTCTAAATTCGAATGAATTAAGGAGACTTTGATGAAATTAATAATAATTTGAGTGAACTGAGAAAAAGAACAATGATTTGAATCAAATTCGAGTGAATTCAGAGGAATATAATATAAGGGAAATGAATTAATTACAAAATGAAAAATAAATGCAATGAGTTGAATAAACTTGATTAGATTTGAAAGAATTCATGTGAATTTAAAAGAATCGAAGAAAATCGATGAAAATTCAGAGTGAACTCCAAATGAATTTGAATCAATTGCAAAAAATTGAAAAAATCCAAAATATTTCACGGATAGCAGTAAAATTGATGTGAATTTATAATATTTTGAAGGAATTAAAGAAAAAAAAAAAAAAAAAAAAAAGTGATTAGCATTTCGAACTCGAAAGTTCATTGGCTCACTACCCGATTCGGGTAGTGTTTCTAGGTGGATAAATACTACCAGTGTGTGTCCACCACACCCACGACGGGCCAACACCACGCAGTATTCCCCGAACGGTCACCCATCCAAGTACTAACCGCGCCCAACGCTGCTTATCTTCAGTGATCTTACGGGAACTGGTGTTTTCAGAGTGGTATTGCCGTTGGCAGGAATTAAAGAAAAGTCAATTAAATTCATACAAATCCAATATGAATTTAAAAGAAGTCAGGTTGGATAAAAAATAATTGAATTGAACTGGAACAACATTTTTGAAACCCATTCAATTTATGAAAAAATAATCGCAGTTCTCGTTTGACAATGCTGAAAATTCTGCGAGGAATCAAATAGTGTAATTTTTGTTTTCATTTTCATCGGGCTAGGTAGTTTGAGATATTGAAAGAAGGGCATTATACTACCCACTCTGTAATCAGTTTGGCGTCATAAATCGTTAAAATTTTTTTGAATAATTAAATTCGCCTCTATTAGAATTTTTTTATCTGATAGATTTATAACTCGAATAGAAACTGCAGATCTTTCTAAATTTACAATTATTTCACAGAAAAAATTAAGCTTTCTTAATAAGAATATTTAATTAAAAAACTTAAAACAGTTAATAACTAAGTTTGATATTACATTGATAATCACTACCACATGGACAACCGTTATTCTGGATGGAAACTATTTATAGTATTCATAGCTAATTTTAAAATAAAATAAAAACCTGTGGTCTCTCTCCCTTAGTGTGATTATCTCGTACAGATAACAGAAACAATACAGTATCTTTTGTACATGAAGTGAATAAGTTTTTAACAGAATAATTTCTTCACATGGTAAAAATAACTTGTGGCTAATTCCAAAAACCCCATTTTTCAAAATTATTATTAATGTTCTTCAACAGCGGGTAATATTTCCAAATATGCTTATGCGATTAGAAATTGTTAGAAATATTCCATAATTATAAAACAAAAAGTGAATTTTAACCATGAGTTTTAGTACGAAGATCTGATTCATATAGCTAGAATTAAGGCTCAGTCGACTGGCCAAGTTTTGTTTAATAAATACCGAGATGAGATATACTTCTGTGTGGTCCTCCTTGTCGTAAGGGATCATATGGAATCGTCATACATGCTTCCAGTTTAGTTTCACATAAGCCTTCGCCGAATAAAGAACAGTATTCAAAACGGTCTATAATTTGTCTTCATTTATTTAAGCCCTTAGACCTTTAGAAATATTATCTTCTCTTGATTCTTCCCCTCTCCTCATTGAATTCTTCTCGCTGGACTAGAGAAATGACCTTTTTCCAAGCTTGGTGTAATTCATTCACGGATAGTAGGCTAGACAGCTTCGCAGATTTACGTAAATTATTTACTAATCGAAAATAGTAAGCCACTAATCTCAGCAGATTCGTTAGTGATGAATATCCCTCCCACAGTTCAGATCCGAGGGGCTATTCGACATGAAAGTTCCATGAAAGCAAAGGAACTCTGATAAGACTCGGCAAATACCTTTTTGATCAAAATTCTTTATTTAAAAAACACGGAAAAAAATTCCCATCGACATTTGTACGAATGTCATCAGACCGCCAATGTGACGAAAAAAATTCCCCTCGGCGTTCGCAGGCCTGTCACCAGACCGCCAATGTGACGAAAAAAATTCCCGTCAGCGTTTGCGTGACTATCACCAGACCGCCCGACCTTGCGTCTCCGAGTTTGGAACTAAACTGAGGGGGATGAAGGGGCTGTGTCAATCTAACTCGTGCCGGAACTAGCTCTCGTAAGTGTAATCAACGAATACCTGCCCCTTCTACCTCAAATTTGCTCACTGGTGCGCGACATTCGAAATTCCAAAAGGGCGGTCACTTGACCGCCCACTTGAACGGATGAAGGTTAATATACATAGTAAGATGAGATAACTTGAATAGTGTTCAATAACGTACAGCAACACTACAGTTCATGTGAGTAAGTGAGAACGAGATTGCTTAGTTCTCTACGAAGGAAGTGGAGTTCAGATGATACCGTCCTTTTCCGTCATCGTTCGGGTAACACGTGATCACTATGAACGCTTTTGCGTCTACTTTTTCGTAGCAAATGAGCTTCTTTGCACGTGATTTTAATGATTTTGAATCGGAAATGTGTGTTTGTAACGCTGAATTATTTTGAGCGCAGATATTGAATCTGTGATTCAATTTTTTTCTTTGTGTACTTTGAAAGTAATATACACAGAGATAATAGAAGTCTATAATACTATGTGATGATCGAGTTGATAATTTTCGGATGAAATACTCTAGAAAATAATTCCATTCTTATTGCGTTCCAAAGTTGAACAGAACATACACGTTGAAGGATTTTGAGGATTTCTGAGGCTGACTGAACGGCAATTATGATTTTTCTGATTTTTTGACACAATTTTCAATGCGATTTTTGTAATTGAACGTACAATTCAGATCGATGGTGCACATTAATTTTATTTGCTCAGGTTAACAGAAAGAGTCAGTACTAGTGTCAAGTCAATTGTTAGTGCAATTAATTAATGCAATAATTTGAATTGCAATAGTTTTTGTGTGATGAATTTTCAAAGATGCACCAATGAGAGACGCAGGTTAGGCACCGTGTGAGTGTGTGCGCTGTGCGATAGTGCCTCACCTACGTCTCTCATTATTGCATCTTCGAAACGTCATAACTTAAAAAATAACCATAATTCTTTTGTTCAATATGTTGTAGTTCACGCTGTATAACCAGCAAAATCGGAATTCTTCAGTAGAGCGAAAAAACGTACTATAAAATCGAAATCACCGTTTAAAGATTAAACAAAAGTAGTCTACTTTCGAGCTAAAGTGTTTCCGAATTGAGACCCAAAACACAGAGAAAAACGGAAGTGAAAAATTCGGTCTTCAGTACTGGTAGTCAAGGTATTCATTACTGAACTGGCGTTATACAAAAAATTCGAGATTGAAAATCGGTTATTGATTCAAGTGCAATCGTGGTTTTAACACCTTCGGGCAACTAAAGAGATTACAGCTTGTCGACGGTCTGACTCCTCTAGCGCACTGCACGCAGTCCAGTCCAGAATAGGAATCGTTCCTACCCTCGCAACAGTAAAGAATGATCGGCCAAAAAGAATTTGCAACGTCACAGAGCGGCGGCTGTTGACGGGTCGATATAGTCTGTTTTCATTTTATAAACTCACATTTATTTACATATTATACATACATAAATTCAATAAGTTTTAAACTCTCAATTATGATATTTGCTGGAAAAAGTTGTGTTAGATAAAAAACGTAGTTGACAAGAACTGAACTCGGGTTTCCAAGACAGCAATCAGCTTCTCTCTGCAATCTGGTATTCTGGATGCTCAAATAAGAGACACGAAACATCCTTCCGGTATCATGCAAGGAAGCTTCTGTTCAGTGCTGTCCGAGCGTTATTGAGTACCTGGCACCCAGGAATAGTTACTGGACTGCTGCAAACTCAGTCGAGTTCCCAATAGAACACTATAAACTATACTTTGGTTAATACTTCGTCCATCCGACAACTAAGGCACGATATATAGATTTCCATGATTGATTCTAGAAAGTATAATAATTTATGCGTTCTATTCTTTTTTGAGAAAACGCACTTTTTAGGAGAGACTAGTTTTTCATTTCCGCAAAGGTTGAAGCACTTGAATTGTATGTGCTAACGTAAGATGTCTATACAATAACTTTCAAGTAATAAAAGATAAGGTTCTATGCAGGAGAAATACAAATTTCTAGTGAGGGGCCTTCCATAAACCACGTGGTCTCTTCAGGGGGAGGGGGGGTTCAACGAAAGGCCACGTTGGACTACATGGGGGAGGGGGGGGGGGGGTTCCGAGTCCGAGCCACGTGGTTTTACATTCAAGTGTTGAAAAAAAATATAATGCATGGCTTACTCCTGTTTTGAAACAGCGCGCGGAATCCTAAATTCGATCCGTGCGAACCGAGCTGAGTTGAGTCGAGTGGGTCTTCTCTCCACTCCCACGTGCCCCTCGCCCAAATGTTTTTGTTTGTTTACATTAGTGAACGAGTCGGGGCCAGAGAATTGGCCGCAACCACGTGCGTAGTATTGAATTCAGTATTTTTCAGTGAAGCATTGTGTAAAATAATGTGAAAAATGTCTTTCTATAATAAACTTTTCGAGGCCTATCTAAAATGTTATTCAGGTGAATTTTCAAAATTGAAAATACAGAATGACGTGAATGTGCTGTGGAAATCTCTGAACTCTTGATAAAGGATCATTCCCTGCTAACGTAGAAAAAAAGGTGACAGAGCTATTACAAAACAAAACAAAGAAAGACGCATCACGTCTTCGTTTTTTCACTTAGTAGGTATGTTTTATTATTACATATTTTAAAATAAAATGCCGGTATTAAGAAGCTTGCATTAAAAGAAATTGAAAATTTTTTAATGTCTCATAATCTCTCTTAAAATGTAAGATGAACAAATTTGTGTTTAATAGCTTTTTACTTTATAATTATTGGAAGAATAAAAATTAAAAATCCCAAAAAGTGGCAGTTCAAAAGGGATTTCAAATTTTATATTTTCCGGTTACTTTTAGATATTTAGAAGTATTCAAATAAACTATTTTCGCTGCTGTGTACAAAAAGAGATTTAGTTTAAGAGATCTAAAAGAATTCGATATTTGAAGTGTGGCAGTACAGCACCAGATATCATTTTTATCGAAAATGAGTTTATTATATGAAAGATTCTCTAAAATTAGAACGTACATTGTGTGTTAACGATTTTTCGGATGTTTTTATTTCTTATTTAAACTTAGAATTAAATTTGTTATCGTTATCCGCAGGCGAGCCTGCTCTGATATGCAGAATGTTTACAGAATGTTTATTTCGCACTTTTGAAAAGTTTCCATTTTTTTGGTAATATTTAATTCTGTAATGCCACCATTCATTTTGTCACGATCCCCTGCGAGCATGAAATTTCTTCAAAATAATTTTTAATGCAAGCGTTTTCATACAGCGATTTTTACATAATCATGTTTGTATGTGAATGTAGATATTACTCTTCTTAATATGATAGAGAATGCTTTTAATATGAGCAGTATACATGTTATTGGGTTAAAATTATGTTTTTATCGTAATATCTTGCCGTCTTACGAATTTAATGTTTAGAGACCGTCGCGTGATAATGTTCACACCTCTAGCAATCCATCCACTTCTCATGTTGATGAATCCAGCGTTCAGCCTGCACCGTCATTGCCGTCAACTTCAGCGACATCCGCTTCAGATGTTGACATGCCTGCACCAACCCAAGTCGACACTCCATAAGAGGTAACAATGGTAACTTATTACTTCAAAGGAATCATTGCTATCAGTCAATTTGGAACTAACAATGACTGTATGGATTTTTCCTGTTCAGAAGGTAAGCGTGGGAGGGTTGCACGAATTGTGACGAGCAGTGACGAGGAGAGCGAAGCAGATCGCATAGCGACCAGCACCAGTACAACCCGTCAGTACACCACTCCTTCTCAAGATGTCCTTAAATCCAAGATAAATTTATTGGAGAAACAGCTCATTGCAGCAATTGAGGGTCGTGACTCTGGCCTCTGTAGACCTGAAATTCAGAAAGAAATTAAAAAATGAAGAAGGATCTAGAGACCAATAAAAAGACGTTGGCAAAAAAGGTAGCCAAAGCAAAGCGCCAAAAAAAAATACAGACATGAGAGACGAGAAACTCTAAAAGTACTCACAACAGAAAGTCCGGATCTAGCAAAGACACTGCACGTAAGCTGAAGATTTACATTCCAACCATTGACCATTTTCAAATGTTTCCTTTTATATTTTAGTAAATGGTTTGTTGAAAGTTCTATGAGCAATTTTCATCCTACATTTTAGATCCGAAAAGGGCCAGGGCGACCCCGAGTTGAGGAGGATCAACCGGAGCTGCTGAAGGCGATCATCGATATCGCAATGTTTGGTGGAGCTGCTCAAGATCGGCGACACTCCGAGTTAGTGAGGAGTTGCAAAACATTGCGTGACCTACACACTGAGCTCCAGGCGCAAGGTTTTAACAGATCACAGAGTGGTACTTACCTTCGGCTTCTACTTCGAAACTCTACCACGATTGAGGGTAAAAGGCACGTCAGCACGGTGCCAGTAAAACTCTGCCGGGCTCAAGCTGACGCGAGAAAGGAACACCGTGACGGAAAATTTTGTACAGCATCTATAAAATAATTGTTACATCCCTTTAATACGGGCAGCAGAATGAGTTAATCTCTCAAGATATTTTCCGCTCTCTAACTAAACTATCATCTATTTACACAGGTCTGTGGAGCAATTAATATCGATTCTGGGCCCTAGTCAGGTGGTCGTCATCTCTCAATATGACAAAAGCAGAGTACCTATTTGTCCCATTGCTGCAAATAAGCCGGCGTCTATGCTGATGCACCTGGAATACATAGTAACGTTGCCAGACCATGACTGGGTAGTAGCATCAGGTCATAAGCTCATTCCAAGCGTTTGTGCAGGAATCAAGATAGAGAATGGCAAGATCGGCGATCCGAAGACAGTTTCTTATTCAGGACCTATCTACATTGCCACTCGTAGCGCCGAGCATCGCTCTAGCACTGCGGCATCGCATGCTTTTGATTTCGAAAGGCTCCTACGTTTAGAATCTTTCAGGGATTTGTTTTACGGTAAACAGTCAAACAGTCAGAATGCAAAATACGAACACTGAAAAATGTTTAATTTTATTTCAAGTAATTTATTATTATTTCACAGGTGAAAATGAAAATGAAGTGAAACCAGTAGTAGTAATTATGTCAGATGGTGGGCCGGCTTCAGCTATTTCATACTTTAACAGTAATGTGACGGTTTTCTTTTATTCTCAGGAAGAAACTGTGATTCGTGTGGTGCCTATTTTGCCTCAAAAAAGCAGAAAAGCTTGCACACCAAATCATTGCATAGCATGACCAGTGGCGATATTAAAATACGAACAAAAAGGATAATCTCAAAGAGAGAAACAGAATTACTGTGCGAGCTATACATGCTCGAACCAGTAATAGAGTGGGTGAATAAAGATGACATAGAAACTGACCCACTCGCTCCCCTACCTGATTTTGATGAGAATGCTGGGGAAAATGCATTTCCAGTCATCAGTAACTTACATGAGTGGCTAGTGTCGCCATTTGTTGATTTCGATAGTTAAAAAAAAATAAAACATAAGTAAACCTCATAATTTTTTGCTTTATTTTCGTTTTACAAGAAATAGAAAAAAACCACGTAGCATCCTGGGGGGGGGGTCGACGAGAATGCCACGGTGGACCACATGGGGGAGGGGGTTGGGGGGTCAAAAAGTGGCCAAAATTGGGCCACGTGGTTTATGGAAGCCCCCTGATTAGTGTATAGTTTCACAATCCTTCCTGTGTCTTGTGCATCTATTCCCGAAATCTAACGACCATTAAACAATTTGCATATCAAATATGGAACTCTTTAATCTCATTTCTCTTCGTGAAAGCTTGGTTACGAAAAGTAATTCAGTATCAAAGAAATAGATGTGCAAAATTACAATCTCAAAGTGACTCTCTAACATGAAATTGGAACAGGTTTGCTAATTGCACTGCTGGTGGAGCACAAAAGCGCAGAGTAATATTCATCATAAAAAGGCATATATCAAGGTATTTAGGAACTGAACAAATCAATGTCTCTAAAAACTCAAAACCAAAGCAGCTTAATGAAAATAAAAATATAAATGTTACTAATGATCTTCAGCTCAGGGGAATTGTGACGAAATCAAAGGAAATGACAATGAAAACGATAATGAAATCTCGAAAACCAGACACAATCACGTATCTCAACATAATTTGTCTCATACGGGTATTAGGACCAATGCAGAAATGACTGAACTGTATTCTAGAGATGAAACTATTCAAGATACTCCATTTGCGGGGGAAGGTGGAGTCAAGGTAGTTTCAGTTTTTTTTTTCAATGTTCGAATGATTCCTTCGGATCTCACTGAAATTCCTAATGAAATTTCAACCTCCTGTGAAAGTTGTAACTGTCTCAATATGAAGTATGCATATGGGGAGAAAAATCCTATTTATTATTAATGATAGTAAGATGCACTGAAGAGAAAGCTGATTTCAAAAAAGGTGAACACAAATTTGAAAAGTCTGTAAAACTATTGTCCGCATACCATTCCATTATTGGAGGAAGAATATTGTTCGACACATCAGGAGCAAATGTACTCTTTCCTTCTCCAAGTTCCATGAGTCGTGTCATAAGTACATACTCTTATTCTATATGGGTGATTCTCCACAGACAGGAAACTTTTGACAAGGGCAACTTTTTTTTGGAAAATGTTTCAAAAAATTTTTGTTTCATGATGGTTAGGTTCATTGGCCTGCAAGAAAGGGGCCCTATAAATATTCACGCCTAATTCGCATTTGAAGAACCTGTAGAACATAAAAACGTTCTCAATTTTTAATTTTGCGGGATATTTTCTCTGATTAAATGTAAAGTAAAACAATACTGTAAAATATTCACAAATTAAACGTAACTTGGCAAGGAAGAATAGTTTTGTTCAAAAAATTCAAAGTTTTTCAAAAATTTTATATTTTTTTCAAATTTGAAATTTTTTTTCAAATTTGAATTTTTTTTTTCAAATTTTTTTTCAGAATGTTTGTACATTTAAAGAGTGTACCAACATTCTGATTCTCGATTTACGTTAATTTTTAATAAAATTATTTGGAAGAGGGGTTCGATTAGCTCCATTTCGTCCCTGACAGCGGAAAACAGGTTATGGTATCCGATGCTACGGTAACCGAAAACCATACAAAACTATTTTTTACTCTTTGAAAACAAAAGTAATTAACAAATCCTCCTGACAAAAACTCCTTCATTATTTTCTACACGGAATTGTCATCTTTTCATTGGTATTTATTACGAAATATGAAAATTCTTATCAGGTACGGTATCCGATACTAATAAAAATACGCTACATTTTCGGTTACATTTTTTCACTTTGCAAAAAAACTTCTTAATTTTTTGTTATGAAGTTTCAACGAATGAGTAGTGTGACGTTTTTTCGAGATATTGTCAGAGGATAAGACTTAAAAAATGATCATAAGTTGATGAAAGGTATGGGAGATTCGTTTACCGTAACCATCAAAAACATTTAGGGAGACGCGTGTATAATTAAATTTTCTCTTCTAATATATCAAATAAATTAAAATATTTTTTATGAATTTGATAGTTCTTGAGTCAAACTTTCGAACCATCAATTAAAAGTTTAAAGATAATTCACTATGTATTAAATACACGTCTCTAAACTTGGCGCCGTGTACGAAGAGACATCCCAAAAAGGCATTTTTCGAGTATTTGGGAGCATTTTGCTAAGACATACGATGATGTGACTTGATTTTTCTTCACGGAGGTCTTGTATCATCCTGAAATGAACAAGTTAGCCAAGTTTTATAAAGAAACACTACTTAGTTTAGTTACTAGAGGTCGGAGACACAAAAGTGCCCTGTATGTGGAGAATCACCCATATATGAATGTAGAGTTCGCATATCTGAGTTAAAAGAATTTTTGAAAAATAGAGATTCAACACCTTTTGTATGGTTAAGTGAAGATGCGACTAGAATGACCAGCCGGATCGAATATGATCCTCATACAAACCAATCAGTCGGATTTGTATCACCCTACGACCATCAAGGAATGCCGATATGGTTTTCATTAATAGATACGTCTGGGAAAACTATCCAAAATCACTCAAAAATAATACAATAGACTCTTTACTATACACAGTATTGGTACAACCACTTCAGCATGATGCGCCTGTATTTTAACTTTGCCTATTCGGTACAAATAATAAATTTCGAAAAGAACATGTGGTAAAATGCTGTGAGTATATAGTGTCTAGCCTCCAAGAAAATGGCATAACAGTTCGTGGAATTTCTTCTGACGGACACTCTCGAATGATTCGAATGAATGTCCTTCCTGACGTCATCTGTACTCAAGATACTTTTCACATCGGAGGAAAGCTAAAATCCAGATTATTAAAAAGGTCTACTGTACTGTCAGCAGAAAACTTTTTAATTTTAGCTACTCACTCACAACTACTCATTGACTCGGAGTCAAGAATTAAGTATTTTCTAACACAAACAGATTTTTCATCAAACGATAAAATGAATCTCTAATCCGTGATAAAAATTTGTGATAGAAAAATTTGAAATTTACTGGATAGATGCGTCCATGGAAGCGAAGGTACACGACCTTATCTAAAAGTGTTATACTACGTTCTGATGAGATTTTTGTCCATGGCGGTGACTATGCAGGATAAGCTTCACTATATCTGGTACTGTCTTCTATTTTTCCGTTTTTGGAGAAGCTGGATGAACCCAAATCCTGGATATTTGGTAAGATGAGCCAAAATTTTAGAAACTGCCAATGCTTATTTGTGTATTGAATTCAACGCCCATGAATTGCTGAATGTAATTTTGCGGTATACAGAAACTGGTTCAACTGAGCATTTCTTACCATGGCAGTACGGAAACCAACAATGTGAAAGCTTCTTTTCAATTTAAGATCAACAAGCATGAATTTTTCAACTGTGGTTAACTGCAGTGTCTTAGATGCAATTCACAGAATTCAGAGAATACAATTGCAGGCTGACATTGCTATGACAGACTTCAGTTCCGAATAAGAGCATCTATGTTCCCACGCACAAGTCACCTAAATGTCTCTTACAAGGCTCAGGATAAACATTTTTCAAGTGATGCCCTTTTGCTGGTTAAAAATGTTTCAATTCCAACTTTCACTGCAATCAAAAATGATCTCTGACATGCCAAGAAAGACTCCCACTATTTAATTTCCCATTTAGGCATGAATTTTAAACTTGGAACAGCTAATGCTTCACAAAATTGACATTTGAGTACAAGTATTGAAAATGTTGCGAAAGACTCCGATTCAGAGGAAAAGAACTTGCACAAAATATGAGTAAAAGGCCTTTCGAAAGAAATTCGCTATAACTTCGGGGAATAATGCTTGATGTGATTCTGATCAGTTCCGGACATAACTTCCAATAATCAAGTATTCATGTATTAGAAGCTCCGGGAAGTGGTAAATTGTGTTTATTCTCATGCTTGTGGTAACTGTTACCTAAAGTACATACTTCTTCACAAATATAGTATTATCCATTTGTGATGTAATCTGCCCCGCTATGCAAGCTTGGGGGGGGGGAGTACAGTGCATCGCATGAGTGTGAGGGGGGGAGCTGTCGAACGGTCATGGTGATCGTGCACACGCGATGACAAAGGTTCTTCGGTATCTCAAGAGAGAGAGAG
Organism: Andricus quercusramuli; assembly: GCA_932178445.1. Classification (NCBI taxonomy): domain Eukaryota; kingdom Metazoa; phylum Arthropoda; class Insecta; order Hymenoptera; family Cynipidae; genus Andricus; species Andricus quercusramuli. Next base: position 57,627 of record CAKNXH010060065.1, on the reverse strand, counting down.
AGAGAGAGAGATGGAGAGAGCGAGATAGAGAATGGCTTTAGCTGGCCTTTGCTAAGCGTCCACCCTGCTCATGTCCTGAAGGACGTTGCGCTGACTGGTGGGCGGAGGGAGGGAGTCCGCGTCTGGACTTCTTTTCGCTTTCTCCTCTATCTGAGGAGGAGGGGTCTTCCATGTTTCCCTTGGCGTAATTGGTGGTGATGGCACCCGCTCGGGCCGAGATAGTTAGCCCGAATGGGATTCGCCGATTCAACTCCACAGGCGGAAAGACGTACTTGGGTTCCTTAATGAAACAAGGTCCCTTAACGTCAAGGGTACCTCCGGGCCGGCCTCGCCTTATCGCCAGCAACTGCGACTAACCCTCCCAGAAAAGAACCGGAGCCTCAGGGTCGTAAGCCTGAGGGGCGGCGCGTGCAGCTTCCTTCCCTGCAACGCGTTAAGCGGCGGCGGCTCGTCGAATTTGCGCGCTTCTTCCTCGGCAGCACGTCTTGCGGTGGGCGCCTCTGCTGGTCCGCCCGATAACGGTGCGGCGTGCTGCGGCGGCTCGGCGTTCCCGTTCTTCGGCGGCGCGCTGGCGGCGTTTCTCCGCGGCATGTCGGCGGCGCTCCTGTCGTAGCCAACGATTCTCTACATCCCGACGGTCTCGTTCTCCGTGCGAAAGGACGGTCCCAGCGGCCCGCAGTAGACGGCGATGTCGGGTGCGCTGATAAGAGCGTGTGTATTTTGAACATTCTGTCATTAAAGGGTTTTCTGTTCAGAATACACAATGTACACGAACGTTTCGTGGGAGGAAGCACAGGTTTTCACTTGAGAAGCTTCGCTAGCTTCTCCAATGCTAAAAAAAAACCCCTGTTGAATGTGTGTCAACCCGTACGGTAGCTGCGCCACTGCGAAGGGTATTTTTGATTTATCACCCGGAGACCAGTGCCAGCCGCTAAACTCCGAAATGTGAATTGCGTCACTCGGTAATTAATACCTGACACTTACTTAAATTTTTGTTTTAATACTGTTGGCTGTCAGGAAACCAACGATCCTTGGGGTACCTCTGACGCAGCAAAGACAGCCCTTCTGGGCACTAAGGACGACCTCGCCATGTTGATTTTCCACCATCGGCCAAGGACTCGACACTCCTGGGGTAATACTGGCGTTTTTGACGAAGGCCCTTCTGGGCGACAGGGAAGACTTCCGTAGAGATACCTCGAACTCAAGAACCGAAGACGACTGAACTATAAGCGAAGACACTGCTCGCACTGGATGTCGAAGCGCGAGAAGAAAAACTTAATGTATGATACATGAAAGTGTATGTATGTATAATGGGAGTACTAATATAATATAATAATATAATATAATGGAGTACGGTAATAGTTGTTGTCTTGAGTGACGTTTGTATACATAACACATCAACCGACAGTATATTGACCACCTTACAAACTAACAAATGCAAAACATTTTTTATACTCACACTCATTGACTTCCAAACCTCAAACTAACACTCACACATATTCACGCACGCGCAGATATATAATATAGCACAAAGGTGATCAACACCACGCCCAAATTCTAACCTGTGCTTCAACGATTCTTCCTCATTTTCAATCGCACTCATCAACACTCTCTCTTTCTGCTGAAACTTGCACTCACCCACCCATTAATACATATCCCCCTCCTTCCTTCTTGTTGACACCATACTAACCTTCTGACCCTCCCATATAACAATCTCTTTCAACATAGTCACTCATATACACCAACTTTCTCTCTTCATACAAACACTTGCACTCAAACATGGACAAAAATCTCTTAACGACCCGCCCCCTCATACTTACACACATCACTCACCCGATACTAATGCTTCTTCACAGTTATCTACCCTTTTCACTCACAGTTGCACTCTCTGTCACATCATCACATGAAACACGAACTATCTTCAAACCTTCCACACACAACAAAACCCCCTTTGGTCTCACACACACTTACTCACACCCAAGCACGCATGATTTCTCTTTTTCATACCAAAACAAATATGGATAACACTACAATTGCGGGGTCCTTTCTGAACTTGATACTGGGGACAATACTCAAGAGACTGAAAACCAAGACGAAGAGAATGCCGAATTGGTGGAAGATATGACTCTTCTATCAGTTGTTACAGAAACCTTAGAGCTACTAGATTATTCCGAGACAAAAACAAACATTGAATCAAAGAGCCCTTTTACAATTCTGAAATATTCTCGTGGAATGGAGCTCAGAAGAAGATACTCCCGAAGAAATTAAAACCATTTTGTAGAATTTTTTAAACAAAATATGTGATGTTTTTTCAGTACTCTTTACGATTTCATAACTTCTTTCCAAAAATGTTGTAAAATTTACGTCAACTAACTTATATATTTTTTGTAGATCGTAGCAAATAAGTAACAAGATTGCTTAACCATAGCAAATAAGCATTACAAGACTTGTAGACTACACAATATATGTATTATCAACCAAAATACTATAAGAAGTTAGTTTTAATGATACTATAAAAATGTTTTAAAGATATTTGATCAACGTATGCAATGTTTGAGTTTTCATTTCCAGTACTTTTAAGATTTCCTTCAATAGAATTGTAGAATTCTCTTCAACAAAATATGTGACGCTCCTTCGCTTTTGGTACTAGGACTACTATTGAATTTTCTGCACTGTTGTCGTTTATCTCAATTTCGCAGCTTGGCCAGTTCTCTCCGCTCTGCATTAGTCAGTCAGGTATTTTTTTCTACATTTCGTTACTTACGAATTGCTTCGTAAGTTGCCTCCTGTAAATAAAGTCTGCTGGGTTCCATTTTGTCGGAACGCTCAACCAGACTTCGGTTTTTGTTACCTCCTGGAGGTTCGCTACTCTATTGGCTTCGAATATTTCCCGATGATAAGGGAAGGATCGAATCCACCCCAAGACGATCATAGTGTTACTCCAGAATCTTTTTAAGTAAATCTTCATTTGTAGTGCTGCCTATACCGTTTTTGACAGTTAGGCAAATAGGACTGCACCGCATAACTTAGCTTCGGCAAAGACATAACTTTGATTGGTGCCACTTTGGACTTCGCACAGACCAAGATAGACCTACATTTTTCTCCTGCTGTCACTCTCAGAATGATACAGACTCTATATGCTTCTATGGTGTTTCCAATTCTTTTGAGACAGGATCATTTCGGCCTAGCTTGAGTTTCCAAATTTCCTGTAATGTTATCTTTGCTAGTATAAGTGGAGCTGCTAAAAGAGGCAACGGATTCTATAGTTGAGCTACCTGCGATAAGACTGTGCGTTTCGTAACAGTCTGACATTCGATGCTATTTATTTTTTGAATCAAGGTATCTTCCTTCGAGTTCCAGCATACTCCTAACGTTCGAGCCGTTTCTTCTAAGTCCAATATTACTTTAACCTCTCTGCTTGTCTCGTATAAGTCTTCTACTACCCCCGGATTATTTTACATCCATTTGCGTAGATTGAGTCCGGCATCCTCTTGCTAGTTCCAGTATCTCGTCTCTCCAATTCCTCGCTTCCTCCAGACTTCCAGCGCCGGTGAGAAGGTCGTTCATATGTCAGTCGTTCCCTTAAGGCTTCTGCTCAATAAAAAGGATTAAATCTAGTCTAAAGTTAGCTGTTTCAAGCATCTTGTAACAAGAAACGGTGTTGCACAGGTTCCGCACATCACGGTATTCAGTTGATACGATCTCAGCGGATCTGATTTTCTATTTCTCGTCAGAATTTTTCATAAATCCTGCCTGCGGATAAAACTCAAATTGCCGCTACATCTTCTCAATGTCTCCGGACATTACGATGGAGTGACCTCGAAAGCGTAATCAATTAAAAATTCCATCCTGTATATCAAGACCAATCAACAAAGCATCATTTATGGATATCCTCGACGTTCCTTGGACCGAAGCATCAAAAACAACTCTTAATTTCGTCGTTATACTTGATTCCCTCATGACTGCCTGATGAGCTAGATGATATATGAAGAATCTTCTTCGAGATATATCACAGCTCAACCCTAATTTCTCATGTTTTTGTTAAATGGTAATCTCACCTACCCGATTCTGTCCTTTGACAGGTTTCTGAAAAATGCCGCTAGCAAGCCTTCACTTGCTTAGAACGATGCACCTCTTCACCTATTTCCTCGAGTTTCCAAAATTTTCCTAATGTGTCGTTTAGCGCATTTCGGACAAACGACCTTTTGTTAGACTCACGTGGGTTCCGAGTTTTCCCGCGATGACCGAGCCTGGTTTAGTGTTTTGAAGTTTTAATTCCATTTCTCTAAGCTCGAATTGTCTGGGGCAGAATAAAAAAAGTAAGCTCTGATTGAAAATTTGTCCTGTTTGATCTAAAAAGAAACACAAGTCTACTCACTACACGGGGTTTCAATGTTATTCATGACCTCGAATGCTAAATCTAATTGTTTTTTTTTTTAAGTCTCAATCGCGTTGCCAGATCACGAGATATTATATTTTGTTGAGAAGCGCTATCTAGGAGGACTCCACATGCATACCCCTTCTCAATCTCATTAAAATATCTACTTTTTCCGTAGCTAGCATAACTTTAGATGACTCATAAATGCTTAAATTTCTAACATCAGATTGTTTTCCAGACGAATCATTTCCATGTAACTTTGATTCCGATCTTGACTCTGTATGCAACAGTGTGTCATGCTTGCGATTACAATTTGTGCACCTTCCGTATTCGCAATCGCTAATTAGATGGTTTTTTGTTAAACAGTTAAAACAGAGTCCCTTTTTCTTATCAAGTTCTACACGGTCTCTTATAATCGTTTTCTTGAATTCTACACACAATTATAGGTGATGATTTTCACTACATGAGGGACAGTACATCTGAGACTGAGTATTCGCAGCAGACTTAACTGAATTCTTACATGTTTGGATACGATCGTTATTAGATTTATTTTGAGACTCATTAGATTTATTTTCATGCGCAACATCCAAATCCATTGACTCTAAAAGTTGACATCTTTCTCTTGGATATTTACTATGTTTTTCGCATTCTGGCATTTTCGTCTGATTATTATCGTGGCGTTCTTTCAATAATTTCCATGCTACTCCATAATTGCTTCCGGTTGTCTCTAAATTATCAATTACTAGCGACGCTCCATGTTTTAAATAGAATCTTAAGCATAGCAGAAAAAGCGTCTTTGAATGTGAGCCAATCGTTGCAACCTTCGGAACAGGTAGGGAGATTCAATTTTGGTAATGGAAAGCGCGTACGATTGTTTTTATCGCTAGCCAAAGCTCTCGACGTTGCTAACTCTTGGAGAGCTGTCAATTCAGATTCTCGCTGATATTTGAGTTCATTTTTAAGTTTCGCAATACGTGCGCTTTGTGCATCTATTTGATTTGCACGACTCTGACACAGCATTCTGAATTCGCTGTTGATTCAGATAATGATTTGCTAATACAATATGTCTGTAATACAATTCCTCAAATTCTGACCTTTGGGGTTCCAAATCATTTGTAGGACATAAGAATTATAAATCACTTAGTATTCTGTTGAATTATTGCCAGGTTTCTTCCGCTTTTTTGGTTCGCGGTTTAATTTCCTCTATAGGAGTCACTTCTTTTGTCTGGTTTCACGCATACTTTCCCAAAAATGTTTTGAATTTAGCTGATCGAGTTTCACAATTCTTTTTGATAATTTTCAAGTTACCTGCGTCAGTATTCGGAATTTTCTCAAATTTATTTAATTTTAATTCAACTATTCACTATAATCAATTTGTTTTTTTCACTACACAATTACAGATATAAAATATATATTTGACAGAAGACTCAAGCTTAACTGGCTTAGACGAAATTGATTTCTTAATTTGTAATTCTACTAGTGCAACCTTATTATCACTCACAGCTGTGTTGACAATTGAAAAAATCAATATTTTCATGCACAAATTCAGGTGTCTGGCGAGCAGGAGGCGTTGCTGTGTTTACCACGGTGACCTCTTCCTCGACGGTGTAGAACTTTGGAAATCTTCCCAATTTCAGCGGCAAGAATATTCTCACGACGTCCAAGATATTATTATAAATTGAAATAATACCACAGGATAATATATTCTGAAAATTATATAAGTGAAAAAATGATAATAATATAAGTGGAAAAAAGTACCGTTACTCCGATTCGCAAATCAGGAGATCGCAGTTGCGTTAGAAACCGTCGACCAATAACTATACTAAGTACCTTTAGCTGAAGTTTTTGAGCGCATCATTCATAATCAATTGTACTAAGCTCCAACGAAAGCCTTCATTGACGAGCAGCACGGCTTCCTGCGGGGAAGGTCCACTATGACTAATTTATGTTCTCTGACGCACTTTGTATCACAGTCTATGGAATCCGGCTATCAAGTGGATACGATTTATATAGATTTCTCAAAGGCTTTTGATACAGCTGATTATAACATTCTGGTGGCGAAGCTCAGATCCTTGGGAATTAGATCTAATTTTCTATCTTGAATCTCAAGTTACTCAAGTGGCAGATTCAATACGTCCGAGTTGAAGATAATCACTCCAACGGATTCCATGCAACATCTGGGGCCGGTCTCTTTTGTCCATCTTGTCAATGATATTGGAACCGTCTTAAAATGTTGTTCCTTTTTACTCTATGCTGACGACCGGAAAATGTTTAGGGTAATTTGATTTATTTTGGATTGCATTTAACTGAGAAATAATGTTAACCGATTGCAGGAGTGGTGCTCTCTAAATGGGTTGAGGCTAAACACTAAAAAATGCTCAATAATATCCTTTGCGCGGAAAAAACTAACGATAAGGCATGATTACATGATTGGCCATGAGGTTCTACTCAGGGTGGGTTTGGTGCGTGACCTGGGGCTTCTCTTGGATAGAAAGCTTTCCTATGATGACCAAGTTTCTGATGCTATTCATAAAAACTCCCAAATCTCTGGTTCTTCGACATTAGAAATTCTTCTATGTTAAAAAACTCACTAGCGCTCAAGAAATTATTTTTTGCTCTTGTTCATCCGCATCTCGAATATGCATCGATTATCTGTTCTCCATTTCATATGATCCACAAAATTGGACTAGAAAGAGTTCAAAACCGTTTTCTCCGATTTGCGGCCAGACAATTGCGAATGGCAGTGAATAGACAAGATCATAGCTAGGATAGAATCAGAATGTTGTTAAACATCCCGATGATAGCGCCAAGATTTGTATTTTCCTACGTATCCTTTTTGTTCAATCTTCTCAATAACATAATTAACTGTTCTGCCGTTCTCGCACAAATTAAATTGTATACACCAACAATGACTCTCTGTAACTATACATTGTTCAAGTTACACTCAACTTCTCAACTTCTTTAATACCTCTTTCTGGAATTAGAATTTGAGATTTTTGTATGTCAATTCTACAGTTTTACTATTTTAGTATAATCGTAATTTTTGAGGATCGTGTGAACGAAAGGGCATTGTCCGTTCATTGTTCAAATAAATAAATTTTCGTACATGCTGCACCGTTCTCCGGTTCTCCAGAGTCCAGGTGCTAGCTCTCGATGGTCATGGTGGAATCCCACGATTTTTTAAGTAGAAGCTTTGGAGCTTATATCTCACAAAGCCTTGTTCAATATTTCCTGTCACTTTCTATCACAATTGTGACAGGCAAGTAAAGTCTGAAATTTTGAATTGCCGACACCAGCTTTTGTCACTGAAAGTTCATATTCTCCCACGTGCCTTGTTGTCCCTTATTTTCTCGGCGAGAATCCTTATATCTGACATAGAAGGACCATGCTCACGCACTAAGCAAGTTAGCCGATCAAAAGCTTGTAGGAAACTAAAGTTCAAATCGACTTTAGTCAAGGTCGCACTGTTACTATAATTCTAAATTCATAACGCGCTACGTAACATTCGCTTGAAAGTATCCTTTTTGCTTAGAAAGTCCACAAGTTGGTACAAAATTGAACCATCAGGTTGAAAATTAACTTTTTTTTTGGTAAGAATTCATTTTTTTTTAGATAGATTCCACTGATTTCAATTTAAAATTAGAATCTTTTCAGCTCTAAATATCAGCTATTACATTTTTCGTTGAGAATTTATCTTTGTAGTTTTAAATTCAACAAGTGGTTAAGTAATTCAACTATCTACTTGGAAGTGAACATTTTCGTTTGAAATTTTATCTCTACTGGTTGAAATTTTATCTTCTTTGATCAAAAATGCTACTGTTTGGTTGAAAATTAATTTGTTTTGATTCAGGTTTTAACTATTTTGTTGAAACTTCTTATTGTTGAATTCCAGAATTGGATAAAAAATTGAACTAGTTTGCAAAAATTTTTATTTTTGTCTTGAAGAGTGAACTGCTTCGTAGAAAAGTCGTTCTTTTTAATTGGAGATTCATATTTTCAATGAAAAATTGACTATTTAATTTTCCTTTAAGAATGTAGCTTTTTTAACGTAAAAGTTTAATTATTTGGTGAAAGTTTAGGAAATTGATTATAAATTTAACAATCTGGTAATTTATAGAAAATTAATCTTTTTGGTTAAAAATTTAATTCTTATATGAAAAATTTGTATATTTTATTCAAAATTCGTGTTTTAAATAGAAAATTAATCTTCAGGTTGATAATAATGCATTTAATAGATTGAAAATCCAACTTTTTTGTGGAAAGCTCCTCTTCTTCGCTGGAAAATTTAATATTTTTGAAGCATTTTCTTCATTCGCCAAAAAATCTTTCTGGATTGAAAATTCAACTCTAGTTGAAAAGTCGTATTTTTATTCAGAAATTCATACTCGATTGAAATTTAGACTAATCTTTTAATTGAAAAGATGCAGTAAGATTTGACAACAAATCTCCCTGCCATTAAAATAATCTTATGTTGTTTTTGGATGATTCAGAAATAAATTGACATCAAAAACCTGATCCTTCAAAAATACGGTAGAGGGTTGGGGGGGGGGGGGGAACAACTTACGGGCCCTCAGAAAGGGAGGTGCTTGTTTCAAAATTCCCGAAAAGAAACTTTACGTAATTGATCCGCGGCCCCTTTCTGCATGAATTTCTACGGGATAAAGGTTTACTAAACTAAAGATGGGCAGTTAATTTATCTTCAATTTTATTGTCACATTTAAGAAAGTATACATAACTTTGATATTTTATCACCGCCATGAAAAGTCTGTACTGTTACGGTTACAGCGAATACTTTATATTCGTAGCCAAGTACATTTTAAATTAATTTTCTCTTCATGATTGAAGATTGATCATCCACATACAATTTAAATTTCTAATATCCAAGATATCAATCCTAAATATCGATGATGTTTAAATTAGTAATCGATCTTAATTTATTAACCAGTAACATCTCGTATATTGCAGATTTTGAGCCGACGCCTCCATTTCATACCACTCCACCTCGCGTTCAGGCGGTGCGCGGAAAAAAGCTAGGCCTAATTTTTTGCGTCTTATTTTTCGCATGGCTTGTTTTAGTTGCTGCGGTGGCTAATTCATATGATTTTATTTCTTCTAACAGATCAATTCAAGACCTTTTTGACTACAAAATTCTGCGAATCAATTTTGGGTTGGTATCCTTCTGAAAATTAACCAGGCTTTTTTCTGAGTCGCTGTATAGCTTCCACGATCGAGAGTTGTAAATCAATTCAAACGGCAAGTGGCGTATGCCAACCAAATGCGACGTGATACCACAGCTGTGCTACCAATTTTTGGGTTGTTTTGTACTACGCATGCGTCGCATCAACAACTGTATTAACTACCTTTGGCGCGCGTATTTGAAATGATTAATTTTGTTTTGTTTCTCTCAATAATTGTTTACAAGAAATAATAATTGTAATGTGCACAAAGATATAAGAAATGACTTCATATTTTTAATGAAAAGGTATTCCTTTCTTTAAATTAAAAATCTATTATTTAATCTTAAGGAAAATATTTCAAATAATTAATTCACGTGTCACTATAGAAGTCTATTTTGTGATCAACGAATTAGTTTAATTAATTTTAGAAGTATTATTTATTGCAAACAATTTCCTTGCACATTAAGTATTTTTAAAAAAGCGCGTCAATGCTAGTCAATCCAGTTCTTGACGCGACGCATGGGCAATACGAATATGTCCCAAAATTGGGAGCACTGCACTCCAGTGGGACTCTAGAGCCGCTTTGGAAGTCGAAAGTCGAACGTACCTCTCTTTCTAACGTGTGGCAATAAAAAGAGAGGTTCGTCCGATATTCGAGTTCGAAATGGTACCAGAGCCCCACTGCTATACACCGCCTAAACGCAACGTGGAACTCTGTAGAATGGAGGCATCGACGTGGCAATATCTAGATTTTCAATATCTATTTCCTGATATCCAGTTTCTCATCGAAGCCATGCAGGGCGGTAATGGTCTCCATTACGTACCTGTGCCATATAAATAATGTTATTATTCTCCGGCATTTTCACATAAACGCGAGTTCTATCACTGATAAGATGTGCGTTATTGCGATCAGTGTGCAGATGTGCTACTAAAATAGTGTTATTTTGACGTTTTATAAAACATCGATATCTATTAACACTATTATCGTGATTATCACGGAAGAATCGGAGAACTGCTATTAATTTATTGCCATCAGGCATAACTAAATAAAGGTTTTCGAGTCCAATATGAGATCGATATGGTTGTTCAGCCCAGGATGGAGGGTCACGTTGTTCCAGAGGCTCGAGAATTCCAAAATAAACACGGTCGCCTGGCATTTGTACATAAACTTCGCTTTGTGGAGGAACAACAAAATAATCAGGAGTTAAATGCTGAGGTGGTAGACGAATAACACGATGGACTCGTGCTTGAATGATTTCATTCCCATTATTGTATCCGTCATGTCCTCCGTCAGCATCTATTTCTGTAAGAAAGGTACAATTCAGTTAGTACTAGGCGGATATTTTTTGTTCATGAAGTGAGCTACAGTTATTTCATGTTTTTTTTTAGAATTTCCAGCAGGTACGATGAAAAAAATCCTTAGATTATCATCATCATCATCACCATCATCGAAATATTTCACATTGAATAATAAGAGATTTAACTGCATATTTCAATTCAGAGAAAGTCCAGAACTGCCCAATTTCAAATTCAGGGTGGCTACTAACCGGGAAAACTAGAAATTATAGCCTGCAGTTCTAAGCACCGGGAAATAGCCCAATATTTTTTGAACGCCGGGAATTTTTCAAATTTGTTCTTATTTTTGCAATAAATATCGTCTTTTCTTGCGGAAATTTAAACTTCTTTGTTTTTGATGAAAATTCTCCCATTTTGTTAAAAATAGTGAAAGATGCTCGTTGTCCCCACAGAATGCAACTCTCCCAGCCGCAGAAGTACACCAGGCTGGTGGATGAGAGCAGAGTAGGAAGGGAGGGGCAACCGATGGCTATTGTGACCGTGGAATGGAACTCGAATGCCTACATTTCCATTTTATTCGTGGACCGACTTTCGGTGAGACAATATTTTATATCGAACATGTTTATATAAAAAAATTGAACTTTTCTCAACGTTATTTTATGTTTCGGTGAAACTTGAGCTCATCCGATTCGAACAGACAAACACATTCGGAATCGCAGAGGCGGCGTAGACCTAGGGGACACAGGGGACAATGTCCCCCCTCCGCTAGAAATCGACCAGGGAGAAGCAAAGTATTGATTTGCCCCCCTCTGAAATCAAATGATTCAATTCATCACATCGTCGGAGCAGGAAATCTTTTAAATCTTCCTTGCTGTGTTCAATCTTTGAAATATATCCGAAATCTTCGTGAAATATTTTGAATTTATCCGAAATCTTTGCGAAATGTTTGAAATCTCTAAAATCTTTGAAGAGACTTTGAAATCTTTGTTCAATCTTGCAAATCTATCTGAAATCTTTGTGAAATAATAGAAGTCTTTGTAAAATCTTTCAAGTTTATCCGAAATCTTTGCTAAATGTTTGAAATCTCTGAAATCTTTGGGGAGACAATAAAATCTCTGTTCAATCTTGGAAATCTATCTGAAATCTTTGTGAAATAATATAAGTCTTTATGGAATTTTAGAAATCTACCCGAAGACTGCGAAATATTTGAAATCATTGTGAAATCTTCGAAATCTTTGGACAGTCCTTGGAATCTTTGTGAAATCTTTGTAAAATCTTTGTGAAATCAGTAGGAAATCATTAGGAAATGATTAAAATCTTCATTCACTTTTTAAAATCTATCTGAAATATTTGTCAAGGAATGAAAGTCTTTGTGAAATCTTCCAAATCTATCCGAAATCTTGGCGAAATATTTGAAATCTTTGGGAAGTAATTGGAATCTTTGTGAAATCATTAGGAAATCATTGAAATCTTTCTTGAATCTTTAATATATAACCGAAATCTCTGATATCTTCGCACAATCATTGGGAAATCATTGAAATGTTTGTTCAATCTTTGAAATCTATCTGAAATAAAACAAGTCACTAAGAAATCTTAGAAATCTACCCGAAGACTGCGAAATATTTGAAATCTTTGTGAAATCTTCGAAATCTTTGGAAAGTCATTGAAACCTTTGTGAAATATTTTAAAAATCTTCGTCAAATCATTAGGAAATCATTGAAATCTTTTTTCAATCTTTGAAATTCCTCTGAAATGTTTGTGAGATAATAAAAGCCTTTGTGAAATCTTGAAAATCTTTCCGAAGACTGCGAAATATTTTAGATCTTTGTGAAATCTTCGGAATCTTTGAACAGTCATTGGAATCTTTGTGAAATATTTTGAGGAATCTTTGTGAAATCGTTAGGGAATCATTGAAATCTTTCTTGAATCTTGAATGTCTATCCGAAATCTCTGATATCTTCGCAACATCATTGGGAAATCATTGAAAACTTTGTTCAACCTTTGAAATCTATCTGAAATCTTCGTGAAATAATAGAAGTCTTTGTGTGATCTTAGAAATCTATCCAAAGACTTTGCGAAACATTCAAAATCTTTGTGAAATATCTGTAAAATCTTCGTAAAATCATTAGGAAATCATTAAAATCTTTGTACAATTTTTAAAATCTCTTAAATCTTTGTGAAACAATAGAAGTCTTCGTTAAATCTTCAAAATCTATCTGAAATCTTTGTGAAAAAATATAAGTCTTTGTGAAATCTTTTGAATCGATCAGAAATCTTGGCGAAGTGTTTGAAATCTTTGGACAGTCATTGGAACCTTTGTTCAATCTTCGAAATCTATCTGAAATCTTTGTGAAATAATAAAGTCTGTGTGAAATCTTAGAAATCCATCTGCAGACTTTGAGATATTTGAAATCTTTGTGAAATCTTTGAACTCTATGGAAAGTGATTGGAATCTTTCTGAAATCTTTGTAAAATATTCGTTAAATCATTAGGAAATCATTGAAATCTTCGTTCAGTCTTTAAAATCTATCTGAAATCTTTGTGTAATAATAGAAATCGTTGTAAAATTTTTTGAATTTATACGAAATCTTTAGGAAATGTTTGAAATGTCTGAAATAGTCGGGGAGACATTGGAATCTTTGTTCGATCTTTGAAATCTAACTGAAATTTTTCTGAAATAATAGAAGTCTTTGTGAAATTTCAGAAATCTATGCGAAGACTGCGAAATATCTGAAATCTTTGAAATCCTTGGACAGTCATTGGAATCTCTGCGAAATTTTTATAAAATCTTTGTGAAATCATTAGGAAATCGTTGAAATCTTTGTTTAATCTTCAAAATCTATCTGAAATCTTTGTGAAATAATATAAGTCGTTGTGAAATCTTTTAAATCTGTCAGAAATCTTGGTGAAATGTTTGAAATCTTTGGACAGTCATTGGAATCTTTGTTCAGTCTTTGAAATCTATCTGAAATCTTTGTGAAATAATAAAGTCTGTGTAAAATCTTAGAAATCCGTCTGCAGACTTCGAGATATTTGGAATCTTTGTGAAATCTCTGAACTCTTTGGAAAGTGATTGGAATCTTTCTGGAATCTTTGTAAAATATTCGTGCAATCATTAGGAAATCATTGAAATCTTCTTTCAATCTTTAAAATCTATCTGAAATCTTTGTGAAATAATAGAATTCTTTGTGAAATCTTTTGAATTTATCCGAAAACTTTGCAAAATGTTGGAAATCTCTGAATCGTCGGGGAGACATTGGAATATTTGTTCAATCTTTGAAATCTATCTTAAATCTTTCTGAAATAATAGAAGTCTTTGTGAAATTTCAGAAATCTATCCAAAGACTGAGAAATATTTGAAATTTTCGTGAAATCTTTGAAATCTTCGGAAGTAATTGTAGTCTCTGCGAAATCTTTGTAAAATCTTTGTGAAATCATTAGAACATCGTTGAAATCTTTGTTCAATCTTCAGAATCTACCTGAAATATTTGTGAAATAATAGAAGTCTTTGTGAAGTCTTTCGAATCTATCCGAAATCTTGGTGAAATATTTGAAATCTTTGGGAAGTCATTGGAATCTTTGTGAAATCATTAGGAAATCATTGAAGTATTTCTAGAGTCGTTAATAGCTATCTGGAATCTTTGATATCTTCGCAAAATCATTGAGAAATCTTTGAAATGTTTGTTCAATCTTTGAAATCTGTCTGAAATAAAAGAAGTTTTTAAGAAGTCTTAGAAATCCATCCGAAAACTTTGCGAAATATTTGGAATCTTTGTGAGATCTTGGAAATCTTTGGAAAGTCATTGAAATCTTTGTAAAATATTCGTAAAATCTTTGTCAAATCATTAGGAAATCATTAGGAAATTATTGAAATCTTTGTCAAATCTTTGAAATCCATCTGAAATCTTTGTGAAATAATAGAATTTTGTTTGAAATCTTCGAAATTTATCCAAAATCTTTGCGAAATGTTTGAAATCTCTGAAATCTTTGGGGAGACGTTGAAATCTTTGTTCAATCTCTGAAATCTATCTGCAATCTTTGTGGAATAATAGAAGTCTTTGTGAGATCTTAGAAATCTATCCGAAGAGTGCGAGATATTTGAAATCTTTGTGAAATCTTTGTAAAATCTTCGTAAAAAAAATAATGAGACAAAACTTGTTCAGCCAAAAAAGAGCTACAAATTTTTTAATAACTGTTTTTTGGTAGCATGCGAATTTTTTGTTTGAAGCTTAAAAAATTACATTGAAAAAAATTGCTTTTATAGGATGCACATTTTTCAAATTATAAAAACAAGACAATAAAAACACATTTGTTTAAATATCAATGCACATTATGAATTGTAGTAAAATAAATTGATTGAACTGAAACATGTTTAAGGGTGGCTGAGAATAAAAATTAATACAAAATAAAGTACAAATATTAAAGTAGTCATGAACAAAAAAATGTGTACATTATTTAGCAATATCTTAACAAGCAGTCTCAGGCAGAGGTACAGAAATAAGTATAATAGGGTTGAACTCAATGTAGAAAAGTTCGCACTTCGGACTAAATCGAGTGCAAAGCACGAGATACGTATCGGAATGTGTTCGTTGAAGCTGAAGGAGCTTAAGCGAAAGAGAATTCACAATCACCTAATGCCAGTTGTCGATGCTTTGACCTTTAATTTTAAAATGTACGGGCAAAAATGTGGAGGAAGTACAAATACCGAGTGCGTAGCGCGACATAAATGTATTATCTAGCGCGAAGCGCGAGAGCCAACAGTCGCGCGCCAGTGGCGCGCTCAGACTTGCGAGTCAAGCGAGCACTGCGCACAGTCGGAAGAGAATGTGTCCGCGCAGCGAGCAGATTTAGAAAAAAAAGTTTTAATTCGAGAAGCGTGGTGAAATTACCGCAGTTTCGATTTGAATTTTTTGTTCTACTCGCCATTACAATGAACGAAAAAAATCCTAAGGTTGAACTCAGTGTAGAAAAGTTCACACTCTGGACTGAATCGAGTGCGAAGCAAAAGGTACGTGATCAGAATGTGTTCGTTAAAGCCAAAGGAGCATCAACGAAAGAGGATTCACAAGCACCAAGTTACAGTTGTCGGTGATTTGACCCTTAATTTTGAAAGGTCAGTGCACAAATGTGGAGGAAGTACAAAGACCGAGCGCAGCGGTAAAGACAAGTTTAAATTTCTGAAATATTTGAAATATTTGAATTGTAGAAACTTGTACCTTATCGTTAATTCTTTTACTTTCATACAAGAAAATATAAGAAAAATTAGCTGTTTGTATTTAACTGTATTTCTTGTTAAATTTTGTACATTTTTTTACAAAAAAGTATATGTTTTAACAAAAAATAAAAATTGGGAAAATGTTTTGCTTTCTCGTGAAAATTTATCTCACCAGGGCTATTTACAAATGCGTAACATTGTTTTTTCTTTGCTTGTTTCAATAAATTAGAGAATGTCATACGATGGCCTTCTTTTATTGAAAATTTTTATTCGTCACTTTTCTCATGTCTATAACCTTATTTTAATTATTGTGCCCAGCCCCAAATAAATTCATATACCTTTCATTGAGAAATCATCTTTACGGATAAAAAATTCCACAATTTGATAAAAAAATTCGACTGTTTGGGAGTAAATATCATTTTTTTCTTAGAATTCCTTTTTTTGTTGAATTTGTGGGGTTTTTCTTAATAGAAATAATAATATTGAGTTTAACAATAATATTATTATACTCATGATTCCGAATCCTTTGAAATCGAAAATTATTATTCTGCAAAGTACTAGAAATAAGCATATGAAAATTTGCAGGATTAAGAAATAAAACAATCTATTGGTGCCGTTTAAATTTAGGAAGGGTTAAAATGGAATGTGTCAATAATTAGGGTAAATCGTCCACGTTTTGAAAACATTTATTATTTCCTCATTATATTAATATTATATTAAAATACACTTACTTGTAAAATTGAGGAATACCATGTATGTAAGAAGCAGAATTATAATCTTCATTCTTTTTTTATACGGAGATAATGATGAACAGAAGAATGATTTTTTTTTAAATTTCTTAAACGCTATATTAACTTTGTTGAATATACTGACTTATACTGTATACTAAAGAGTACAGTATAACACAGCTTCACTCATTATTTGAAATAGAGTGTGACAAAATTAGTAGTGTCAATAAAGTATTTTTTGCGCAAGAAAACAGAAAATTAAAATAAACTTGTTTAAATGGCCGTCCTGTATAAGCTGTCTGTTATTGCAGCTGATTACTTCACACGTTGATAAAACCATGAATATTTTTTTTAGTGATACAGCTTCCTACATATGATATAGAAACTTTTTGTATTTAAGAGACTCGCATTAATTTCTTTTTTATTTCAGGATCTTATTGCGTTGTTCTTTATGCAAATTTTTATACGTAAATTGAGCAAAAATTTATGACCAACTTTAGACAACTGCAAAGCAAAATATTTTTTGAAAACGGCTTCTATAAAATATAAACTAAACTAAACTAAACTAACTTTAGAATATCAATTTTGTTAAAATCGTGTGTCATATTTGATAAGTTGAAAATACTTTATTCCTTCATTAGCAGTTGAAACAACTGAAATTGATCATTTCTTCATATGAACAAATGATTCCTACTAGAAAGAAAAACTGACAGAAGATCTAGTACATATTGTCAAAAATCTGTCAGAAAAAAAAACAGATTTGAAAATTTGTAATCACAAGAAGGAAAGTTATTTTCTGTACGTTTGGAAGCAATTTCAGATTCTTAAAAATATTTTGTGATCTTTGGATCATCAATTAAAAATATGATTATTCCATAATAAGGTTTACTTCCAGAACTTGCAATTGTGGGTATCGTTTCTTATGAAGTGTAAAATTTGCTGTTCATTTGAAAATGCAAGTTGATGAGTTACGCTAGAATGTAATAAATTATTGGAAATGTTTAGCAACAACATTTTGTTTTTGCAATTATGCAGTTTTTTTATATTGAGGGAATTTTCAAAATAATTTTCCTGCTCTTGAGCCAATAATTGATAAACAGATTAGGTCTTTGGTCAATGAGTAGGAAAGCTTGTCTCATATTAAATATTCAAAATAGAGTTTTTCATTTTCTCCGACTTGTTCTAAAAGATTCCGTGTTTGAGTAGCGACTGAATGAAGGTTAAATAGATTCATTGTGTAAATGAATCTAATTTTTCTCTTCTCAAGACGTCTGAATAGGTGATATTAGTGGAAATGAGCCGAATACGGAAACTATTTTTACATACTTGGCCTAGGGAATTTTTTTAGACCATATTTAAAAGCACTAAAATGATCTTTGGCTCAGATGGATATGAATTAAGTTAATATTTTTTTAGAAAATTGTTTTTTCTTTCAAAATCTCGAAAATATTGATTTTGGGAAGAAATGTTGTTAACAAAAGTTGTAGATCTCGTCGAAACAAATATTTTTTATATGTATACTTGATTCTGAAATCAATATTTTTCTAAAAAAGTGACAAAAATGAATTTTAAGATTATTTGTTGGAAAAGGGGCCGCTGGCAAAGGGGTTCGGTATACTAGTTGGTGGGGAGGGTATAGTTCACATCCACTCCCGACGACTTCCTGTTCGAACGGCCAAAGAAAACCACGCGTCCTAATCTTGAGCATTTTGAATGGCCCACACCCCCTCCCACCACTCATGCCGGCCCTTTTTCTAACGGCCTATCTACAACTTTTCTGAATAATATTTTTCTGCCAAACAAATATTTTTCGAGATTTACAAAAATAATTTTGAAAAAAACTCAAAATTATTAATATCTTAATTTGTATTGATCTGCGCCAAAAATTCTTCTAGTGCGTTCACGTAGGGTCTAGAAGGAACCCCTACGTCAAGTATAAAGTAAATATTCTCGGGTGACTTTTTTGGAAGTATACCCAACTTTTTTGTATTTTTACATTCGCATCATATAATAAGAAGGTTTTAGATTTGTTTAAAATTGCCCCCCCCCCTGGTTTTTGTTAAATGTCTGCAGATTTTCAGTTTGCTAGCATGATAACTTTCAAAAGAATTATCGTATTGGATTGGGCTTTGGCATACTGTTTAAGTGTCCTTGAATGAAAGTCGAGTTTGTTAGCCAGCCATTTTGGAAAGAAATTCCAAAAGGAGGCACATTTAAAAAAAAATTTTAGAACACTTTTTTCAAATATTTGAACATTATATGGAGGGATAATAATAGTTCTCATGAAGGCAAACAAAATATTTTGATGGCTTTTTTTTGATAAGCGGAAAATTACCGAAGTTATAGCAGTTAAAAAATTCCAAAAAACAAACGAAAATGACCATTTGAAGCTGTACAACGCACGGTATGAAAAAAAGTCAGTGAAGAAAAATGTTTCTTCTTGAAAACGGTACAATACTGTTACAAGGCTTTTCTCATTTTTCTTTAAAAATTGAAAATTCAAATTTTTCTCCCGCAAAAACAATCATGAAAAATAAAAAATTCCATTTTTCGGTCAAACCATACGAGATACAAGAAAAGATAAATAGACAAAAATTATGCACTCAAAAAAGATCTACTGGACAAATGGCACAAGCTACGAAAAAAATGAAACAAATGTTGTTCGCCCAAAAAAGAGCTACTTTGTAATGAATTATCTTTTGATAGGATGCATTTTTTTTGTTTTATTCGTAAAAAACAAGATTCAAAATAAGGAAATTTATTTTTTGAACAAACGACACAAACTATGGAAAAACGAGTTGACAAGAAGTTGCTCACTCAAAAAAAACTGCAAATTTGTCATTGATAATTTTTTGATAGGATGCGTAGTTTTTGTTAAAATCGTGAAAAATACCATTGAAAATAAGCAAATCAATTTTTCGGAAAAACGACACAAAGTGCAATAAAATATCAATTAAGACAATTCTTTCATATAGGGTGCGCATTTAGAAAAAATTCTAAAAACAAGACAATTAAAATACATTTGTTTAAATATCGATGCATATTATGAATTGTAATAAAATAAATTTATTGAAATGAAACGTTTTCAAGAGTAGCTGAGAATAAAAATTAATACAAAATAAAGTAAAAATAATAACTGATTCATGATAAATAAAATTTTTTCTATATTTGGCAATATCTGAATAATCAATTCCAGGCCGAGGTACGAAAATAATTTAATATACATTGGGTATAAAAAGTGTTGAACATAATGTATAAAATTTTATTAACTGATATGATGTTAATGTTTCTTGGCTAAATAGTCTAAAATAAATATTTTTTGATTATTGATTATTAATTTTATAAGTTGTGAAAAAAACTCTCCACCTCTCTAGTCTCTCTAATCTCTGAAAGACCTGGAGCTCATATCCGAGCGGAGCTAGAGAGATTTTTTTCACAACTTATAAAATTAATAATCAATATTCAAAAATTTTTGATTTCAGACTCTCATGATGGAATGATTAGGATTTAATCTTACAAGTACATTGAATGACGTCGACTTTCAACTTGTAAAAGTTTGGGTGAAAACCGCCTCATCTCTCCGTAGCTTAATTGGTTAGAGCATCAGACCGGAAATTTGAAAGACTGGAGTTCAAATCCCGGCGAATTCTCAATCACCAAATTATAGTTGTCAATGCTTTGATATTTTATTTTGAAAAGTCTGTGCAAAAATGTACGGGAAATACAAAGAATGAGCGCGTAGCGTGAGGTAAATATATCCTAGTGCGCGAAGCGCGATAACCAGAAGTCGCGCGCCCTAAACTCTACATCTGAATTAGTAAAAATTCAACTAAACAAATTGTTGTTCGTATCAGGGCCTACCATTTTTTCAATTTGGGGAAGAAACCTTTTATATGCCCCCCCCCCTCCTCCAATTGAAAGAAGATGAAAAAAAACATTTCCTCAACTGTATCGATTACATTCTTCAAACTTTCATGTAATGACTGTACTCACCACACACGGAAAAAATAAGTTGTCGAAACTTCACTTGACTAGTCAACAATTCTAGGGTAGTCCACTTCTTGTTTAGAATCTCGTATAATTTTGATTAAAGAACCGCAGACTCCATCGAAAAAGCGAAAAAAGTCATCGAATTATTGGAAGACAATCTAGGAACATCAGTTTTCGAATTTGTATTCAGCATATTTTGACAAAGTTTTAGACAAGCATTCAATTTTACATAAAAAGTCCTCCAGATTCCACAAGATTTGGAATACAATAACTCTAGCACAGAAAAGAATAACTGATTTATAAGTTGTCGAAGAATTCGTTGACTGTCTTCTAAATATCTAGATATTCACAATGTGCAGTCACATTGGATGCTTGTATTAACACGTAGTGACGCTCAGCTGAAGTGGTATATGTATCAGTCTGGATGGAGTCGCGGTCACCGGCAATGAACAAATGAGCGCGGATTTAAATTTGGCTCTTCGCTGAGATTTGTACAAAATATTCAATGTGTCCAGTTAGACGTGGGGTCTAGTGGTTAGGGATAAGTTGCGTTCGATAGGCGTTAGGTAGTTCGAATCCCGCCGAATTTGTTACGATTTTCCATAGGTTCGTGTGTATCTGTAAAAATAAATATAACGTAAGCGTGAGTCTATGTGAATAACAAAATAGTAAATATAACCACGAAAGATATATTTTTTTAACTTAGCTATACTATTTCCTAAAAACTCGTTAGGAGTCATCGAAAGTTTCATTGACTGGCTTCGAAGCATTAGTGTATCAGTGTTTCAAGATCTCTATTCCTCTGGTCTTCACATTTTCATTGAAATTATTTTTTACTTTCGACAACTCTTTCTACTTTTTGAACATTTATCAATCAAGGTTTGTGAGACGATTCTTCCTATTTATGACATACGCTTAGCCCTATCCTAGAGTGTTTGATTCAGTCATTCAAAATTTCAACAACTAATTTTTTCCGTGCATGATTCAAAAAATTGGAAAGAATGAGATTTTTATAAATATTAATAAAATTGATTAACATATGATAAATAATGATTTGAAAGAATGTTTTGTAAGTATGTACACAGTTCTGAAATTTATCCAATTGTTATTAATTTTTGTACCCCCATAAAGAAAGAAATTAATTTTAATATTGTACAAATCAGGGCACCTTAGCTAGAGCTCAAGAACAAGCCTATATATAATTTTTGATTGTAATTTAGTTGAATCTTAAAGCAAAACAGATCAATTTCCAAGCAAAAGTTGCATTTTTAATCAAAATAGATTGAATTTGGACCAAAAAAGTAAACTTTCAAGCAGAAAACATTTATCAGTCAAAACAGGAACATTTTTAACCAAATTGTTGAATTTTCCAGTCAATGGAACGTCGATAGCAATATTTCAACCGAAAAACACTTTTATTTTTAATCAAAAGTAGTTAAATTCAATAAGAAGAAGGAATTTTCAACAAAATAGTTAAATTCTTAACCAACACAGTGCAAGTTTGAGAGCGCCATGAAGCGCATAAAAATTATCTGTCGTCGGATAATTTTAGTTGTTAATTGTTTGCAACGTTTTTATCCAACTTCAGATAAATAATATTCCTGTGGTTTACTGTGATTGAAACAATTTGTAGACACAACTTAGGTGACCAATTTTGTCAAATAAAATGTTATTGTAGCTTTTTTGCGTTTTCAAAAAGTTAATTTTTATTGTTTTTAATATGCTTTTGTAACAAAAGTTTTTAACGAATTTGTAGATTTTTTTTCGTTGAACAAATTTTGCCTTATCAAAAAATGATTAATGAGAAATTTGAGAGCTCTTTTCTTGTGAAAAAATTTTGTTTATTTATTTCCTTAGTATCTTGTGTCATTGCTATGAAAATTTAATTTTTCTGTTTTCGATGTAGTTTTCTATGAAAAAAAAAACGAAAGCTACGCGTCCTATCAGAAAGTAATGTCTAGCGAATTTGTGAACCTTTTTTAAATGCACAATTTTCGTCTTCTCATATTTTTTTGTATCTTGTATAGTTTGAGCGGAAAATGGAATTTTTGATTTTCCATTATTTTTTTTTGCGGTGCTTGAAAACAGGTCGGTAATTTGATCGATAATGTAGAAAAACACAGAAGTTTATTTATGTCTGTTCTCCCTACTTGAATTCGAGGTTGTTAATAATAAAGTTATATACAGATAACGACACTCGAAACGTGATTTGAAGTTATATTTAATAATAATAATATAATGTGAAATTCGTGATTATAACCTACAAATGTAAAAATTGTCTTTATACAGGTTATTAATGTATTTAGATTCCTAATTATAATTTTCCATTAAAATATAATTGAAAGGATTCTCTTTACTTAACCGCTCAATTTCATGTTTCATTCCTTTGAATGAGACCAGCATGTAAACTTTGAGGTTATAACCTAAAAAGATTTGAAACCTATTGTTATAAAGTTTTTTCCATTCTTAATTATAAATTCCCATTTCAAACACACTTCAGGCAGTTATCTCGCCATTTATTACGGTGGTCCTAATTACATAGATTGAACGGTAACTCAATCAATAGGATTTCGAATATTATTAATCAGTGCCTGTTTTGAATTTTCGGGCCTTTGGTACCTTCCGGTAAAGAAGATATCTGTTAAAGGCAAATGCAGATCTTTACACGGTGAATAGAATCTTCAAGGAGTAAGAGGTTATAACTAGGTTTGCGAGATACTTCACTTTGTGTGATAAGAAAACATTTATTTAGTGTTGAGCATGTCTCAAGTAATTTTTTTTCGTTACATTATACTTTCAAAAATTATCACATTGTACGCTTTTTATTCTACAACGTTCATAATCATGAAATAAAACGGAACTCATATGACGGACACCATGCCCCATGGTATGGGGTACGCTGACCCAAATGCAAGACCAACGAATTAAGTAAATATCAAATAATGACGTTGTTAAAAAACAGATTTAAGTAATGACATATGCAACCTGATAATGTGTGCTTCTCTCCAAATAATACAGAAATCAACATCACATTTTAATCATAATTTAAAGGACATTTCATTCAAAGTGTGACACCATACCCCACTCTCTCCTAATGATAATCTTATAGGGTATTAAAATGCAACGTTTTAATACAGATTTCTTAAATCTTGTGACTGATATTACAGAAAACCTTGAGGTTTGGCATATCTGTGAAAAAATATTCTTCTTCCGATCTTTCCAGGAAGTTAGTGGTAAAAGAACCTGACCGGCAATCGGTAGACCTGTGGTTCGATTCCCAGCGGAGCGAAGGCGAGAGATTTTTCTTTCACAGATGAAATTCAATTGAAATTTTTTTAGAAAAACCACAAATTGTGCATCTGAGGGGTATTTCGGTTCGCTACTGTGGATTTCTATTTTCACATCATGTGATTAGTATTTTCATCTGATCGGTCATTACCCTCTTCTGTGATAATACAGATTTTATAAAGAATGAAATACTTTTTCAATGTGAAATCCACTTATCCAATATTACCGAGCGGTTTTCCGGTCAATCAGTGGTTTCAAGCAAGGGTTGACTTTAGCTCAACTCTCTATCGTGTCGTATAACCCGACTGGGGAAACAGCGTGTCACCTAAATTAAATCTGTCGTCTCCAGGTAAAGTCCTCGACGAGCGTTACATACTCGTAATGAAACCACGCTGAAAAATGCATTACACGCGCCAGTGAAAGTCGACTACGTTCTGAATTCTTGCAAAAAATGCTGCTTGTGGCTGCTTTCATCTACATTTCTATCCTAAATTCTTCTTTATTAAAAACTGCATGAAATCCCACGGGTGTTATGAGTTTCAATAATGTTTTTTTTTTAATTTACTGAAAATTATACCCTAATTTTTTGTAAACTTAACAAAATGCATTGTAGCATACGTTCTAAATATAGGCGAGTTCCTGAGTACATTCCGTTTTGTTGCTGTGGAATACAATAATTTTCGCTGCCTGTAATTAATAGTCGGTTTTATAGGGTCCCAAAAAAGCCACAAGAGTGGAAAATTGGTTATTCGACTCTTTGACGCTATTTATACTGATAATTAGATGATTCAATAAGTTGTTCGAACAATTTATTATTGTCATTAGTACATTTAATTTTAAAGTGGAGACTGAAAGTCACGTTTTTTTTTTTTAATTTCCCACTTATTGTCCAATTTTCAATTAGAGGAAGGTATTAGTGTTAAGACTAAGGTCCATTAATGTTAAAGAACATATTTGTTTAGACAATTTATGATCATTGTTGATAATATTCTCTTAGAATAATGCTAGAAATTTCAGTTTTTTTTGTTTGAAATTTTCAACTTTTTATTAACTTTCCACTTCGAGTAAGTTAAATAATTATGGTCTTCTGACGAAATCATAAATTGTATATTAATAAAGAAATTGGTACGCTCCATGAATATTAAGAAATGATTCATACATACATAATAGACAATTGTTATAAACTTTTAATTGCAAAATTGAAAATCCAATGGATTAGAAATGGAAAAATTTGGACTGCAATAATATTTAAATTTGTGTTTAAATAGAATAAAGTCTAGCTAATAAGTATTTCAAATTGAAACGATTCAATTTTCAACATAAAAATATTCAAATGGTTAAATTTTGAACAGATTTCGAATCATCATGTGAAATGAATTATTGTCCGATTCTGAATACTCAAACTACAGTTCAATGTTGAAAATTATTATTTGATTTATATTTACAGTTCATCAACTTGATAGTTTTTTTTTTAATTTCATATATTGAATATAAATCTTGTTTTCTGCAGAGTTACTTCTTTCCATCTCGAGAATATTATTATTACAACATAAATTGCCACTTGACCATCAATTCTTATGAATTAAATCACTGTTTTAAGCGTTTCTTAACTTATAAGGTTCATTCTAATGACGAAATATAATTTTTAAGATAAGGATAAGAGATTTCGCCGTTGATAAAAACCTTGCAAGGAAACGAAGTTCCAAATATGAATTTGTTCATAAGAATTTTAAAAAATGACGACGTCTATTTTGTATTTTCATATTTTTTTATTTAAAAGTGCAATCCGTTTTGACAATAAAATATCATTTTTTAGATTAAAAGGAATGATTCAGCTCCGAAAATAATTTTTTTTTAATATCTGTGCAGAAACAAATTTTTCGCAATCCAAATAAAAATCTTTCAATGTGGACCATGGATATGAACATATATTTTATGATTCATGAGTAATCATAACAAATATTTATCTGTGGAATGGAAATTTCTGCGAAGCTAATGATACGATATTCGTAGCGTGTATTAATTCGTTATCAAGAGCGTTCTTAAAAAAAAAAAATGTTTCACCTTCATAAATGAAGATCACAACTCTAATATAATTTCTTTCCGATTTCTACCTTTAAAGCAGATAACATTTTTTAAAATCATTTTAAAAGAGAAAAAAAGTGCACAACCAATTAATTATCGACCAGACAGTTGCATTCACAACCAAAGTGTTGAAATTTCAAGAAAAGAGAGGAATTTTGAACAAAATAGTGGAATTTTGAAACAAATAATTTTGAAACAGTCGCATTCTTAAAAAAATAGCTAAATCTCCAAGTATCAAATACAAACTTTCAAGCAGACGGTTGAATTTTGAACTCTAAAAGATAAATCTTCAACCGAAAGCTTCTCTACCAAAAAAGATCAATTTTTATTCCTGAGGGATCGAATCTGTTGCAAAGAAGACAAGTTTTCAACTAAACAGTTGAATTTTCAGAAAAAAGTTTCTTTTCTCGATATCGTGTAATTTTTAACCCAAAAAGATGAATTTTCAACCGTATGGTTGAATTTTCAATCCAAAAGGACAAATTTTCTATCCAAAATGACGAATTTTCAACAAAACTGTTAAATTTTTGGCCTTACTTTTCAACTTAAATAATGAATCTTCAACAAAAAAAGGAATTTTTAAGAAAGAAGTTGAACTTCCAACCAAGTTGTTGAATTTTCAAACAAAAAATTAAATTCTGAATGAAAAATATAATTGTTGATATTATACCCAGAAAGAGATTTCAAATTGAAATAAAATGAGTCGAATTTATTTTAAAAAAAATTCTCAACAGAAAATGTAATAGCTAATATTTCAAGTAAAAAAGGAAAACCTCGAGCAAGGTGGAGAAAATGATCAGCAACGACTTGTTTCTATTGGAACTGATGCCCTAGGGGAACATGACACGTAGAGCTTTGTCCTGGGAAGGCCTGCCTACTCTAGGTCTTTTTCAACCCCCAAATTTGGAGGAACCATGTGTCTTTCCTTGAAATCGAATTCAGCGGTTACAAATTTATACCATCTTGATTTTAACCCCACTATATGAACATAGACATGCGCAGCTGTCCTAGATCTCACAAGTAACCGTTCACCCCTTTATATCATAGATGGTGTAATTTTATATATTTCCTGAAAGCTCTTGTCATAAATAATCCAACTGTGGAACACCAGCGTCAGTCGGTCATGTATATGAGAGTTATGGGCCTTTGACGATTAACATGGGAGTCTGTGAGAAAAATATAACTAATCTCATGTATTTTTAATTTTGATTCGATTGCAGATGAATTTACGAGTTGTGGTTTCAGCTTTGGTGAAGGAATTCGAGACCAATAGCACAGGAGGCGGGATGATTGATCATATCAAGAGTCTTCTGAAAATTAGCATGGAAGTTGTCGACGAAACTATTCTTAGGTGATGGAGATGATGACATGAGACGACGAAATGGACTTCGATGACACTGCTGATCCAATTGATGAGCCGATGGTCTCGCAGCAATCAAAAGCGTCACGTTCCAGCACATCCATGTCAGAGTATTGTCCTTCGCCGTAAAAGAAACCCAAGTTCAGCGGGCCTAAGCACATGAGTGAGGCAGAATGGGAGGACCATAAGCGTGGACAGTTGTCCAAGTACTATATGGGCACAAATAAATTCTGAACAATACTTAAAGGCTGTGCAAAGCTTTCGAAGTTGTCGGCTAAAAAATCGATCGGAGTTCATAAAATCGTCAACCATCCAAGGAAACCTTAACTTTTCTGGGCACCTTAGTGACGATGTACTTACCTGCATATTGTCTTTGACTCTGATTATTGGGACTGTCAATGATAATTTAGAGAGATCTTCTGCCTGTACTAGCCTACTGCCTACGAGAGTAATGTACAGGTGTAGTAGAACCTGAATGGATCAGCCGATGCAATAAGCCCATCTTTCAATAATAATATTGACTACTACATTGATGATAAGCCTCTATATAGCTGTCGCAACTTTCTGCAGCTATCGACAAAATCTGGCGTATTCTGTTCACCTGAACAGCCATTTGAATATTATAGGCAATACAAAATAGTTGTATACCATCAAAGAAAAAAAAACTCATTTCAACAAACTTGAAGCAAATTTTTATTTTGAAGATAAGTGATAAATTGGGAGAAGTAAAATAATCGCACGCTTAGCGCGCGTGGTTGTTGGCTATTGATATAAATTACTTGCAGAAGGTATACATTTCAAAATTTTCCAGAATATACAAAATTGAAACATTGGGTTATTACGGGGACAGCCTCCATATTCATATGAAATTTGCACGTTCGTGCATCCTGAGGTATGCACGGTATATCGCAGATATGTCGAAATTCACACCCTGCGGGATAACCTTCGCGATACGTCTCTCTGAGGGAGTAATTACTTTTAAACTTGCCATATAGATAGGGCCTCCAGGCATGATTACATAGATGCGGTTGTTCGGTGGAAAATTAAGCTGGCCTCCAAGATAATGTTTCTTAGCGGGAACGTACGGTCGGAAAGAATCAGCTTTAAAATAACGGTTAGGTCCTATACGCATGTCAGTGTAAATTGGGTCATTAAGAAAATCATCATGTCTAGGTGGGTTATTGTTCCCTCGAAGACTTAATGCCTCAGAATGACCAGTGTACATATGGTCATTACCGTCTGTTTCCGTTCGTATGAAAACGGATATGCTCTGATGATGTTGCGCTTCGTTTGGTTGCATCCAGTAGGGTATCATAAATTCTTGCATTGGACCGACGTATCCTATGAAAGCAGAGCGATCTCTCATTTCTAACCAAACGGTGTTTGGCTCTCTATTTGTAAATCCAGCTGCACCTAATGTTATAAGAAAAAAAATTGATAATAGATTTGATGCTTTCACGATGATTCATTATAATGAATTAAAGGGAGGTGTTCCTGATTTGAATCGAGTGCAAAACTACAAATCTTGCAGGTGTTTCGTGAACATTGCAGTTCGTTGTTCTTATATATATATATACTCTCTATATATATACTCTCTCTCTCTATATATATATATATATATATATATATATATATATATATATATATATATATACTCTCTACGAGTCCTGTGATTGGCCAGAGCGCACTGCCGTGGGGACTGATCGATTTTGATTTTCCCAATCCAGTCTCTTTTTAAAAACTCGGGTGGACGAAAGCCAAATCGGATTGGCATTACATCCATTTTTCCCACTGATTTTCTCAGGGTGTTTTAAGATTTCGATTGCTTCTCTATGTTTTCGCGGCAATATATTGTATGTTTTTGCGATGACGGTTTTTTTTTTCAAATGAAACGCTGTGTCATGTTTCAATATGATGCTCAGCTAGTGCTGATTGCGTAAAATGTATTAGCCTGACTCTACTTTCATGTTCCGTCATACGTTGGCTAACCGCGCTCCCGGTTTCTCCAATATAGACTTTGTCACACGAGTAAGGGATTTCATATACCTAATTTTATTTAAATATTGTTTGGATGTTGTGTTTGTTGAGAATTCTTCCTACTGGTTCTGTGATACCTTGGATGTAGGGTAAGATGGTGGTCGTTTTTCTCTCTCTTTCTTTAGTGGATCTAATCTGATCGCACATTAGTACATGAAGTTTACAGAAAATTCACCCATACAAACCGACACATACATGCCTCCTCCCACCATCACACATCTCAAAAGCAATCGGTGACCAATTATCTTGTATACAGAGCGGTCTCCATAACAGATGAAGATAACTTGCAAAAGGAACGACAAAACGTGGAACAAGTCCTAACAAAGAACGATTACGCAAAAAAAAAAAAAATCGATAAAGCAATTTTCACGAATCATCGGCAAGATTCGTAGTTTTTCACACGATTGAAACTCAATATACCTTCTTTTAATATATTATGAAAAAATTGATGTATATGAAGTTTTTGTACACCAGTGTAACCTAAATTTCACAGAATTATGAATATCAACTGTAGGAAAAAGATACCTAAAGAGATACACTGAGGTCGGCCCCCCTCAATATTTTGATATGAGCATATTCTATCTATCAAGTATGTAGGTAGATAAATGCTCAATACACTGTAAAAATAAAGTATTATTTCAGGGCTAGTTTCAGGCATCACAAGAAGACTCTGAAAAAACAGTTTCGAGTGGTACTAAAATGGGACTACTGGTGGGACCCCAGAATCGTTTGTTTTGCATTTAAAATAACAGCATCAAGTTATCCTATTCAAAAACAGGACACGAAAGAAATGATACCGTAAAAAAAAAGATCTCTAGTTTTTGCAGTGTAGCCTTTCAGTTAGTTGCAAAAAGCTTTCTTCAACAATTTTAAATTTAATTTTTGTGGCTCATTTAATAATTCACTGACTCATCAGAATAAGAATTAAGACGTTGTGAAATTGAACTATTAGTAGAGCGTACATTGAATCAAGCAAAATCTGTTTTTTACGAAACCTTCCTTCAAGCTGCGAGTATATGTTGATCTACTTCATTACATTACATAGTTTGTTTAATGACGTAAGACAGAACAGAAATCTGTTTTTTTTAAACCAACCTTGTCTCTAACTACGTTTCAATTCTAAAAATTTGAAATTATGCATTTTATTTATTTTGCAAGTTTCGGAACACGTTATGATAAGAACATTTCTGGTTTATATGCTTAGGAGTGAGATTTTTTAAGATTGAAGGCTTCTGCATAAAAATGGTTTGTCTAACAGAAAATCCCATACTGGAAGAGCGATTTTGATACTTGAAAAGAAAAATGTTTAGATTTCAATAATATTTAAATATTATACAGTTTTATGTTCAGGGTATTGAAATTTAACAATTTAAAAAAAAATTTAATGTTCCATAAAGATAATTTCAATGATTGAGAGCTTTAGGAATGAGCGATTCAAACTCAAAAGAAACGGCCGTTATAATTATTATTGTACCTCAAAAGCAGACGGAAATGCAATAAAAAATGTATAAAATGATTTAAGAAATACATGTAAAACACATGATAAACAATTTTTGATCACTCAAGACTAACTTAACTTCTGAATGAACTTCGCGTTTGAAAGTCGAATTTTGTATTGCATTCAATCTTACTTAGATTTTTTTCTTAATATTGATTTTGAACATGAAATACTGGAATGAAATCAACATAAAATTAAAAATATTTATTGTAGAAATTCATTGTAAAAATGGGAATTCGACCGTGAAATTTGAACTAAACTGGGAAAAAACTCTGAGAAAATATGACAGAAATAAAACTTGAATACAGAAAAGGGAAAGTATATTTTTCAACAAAAAAAGATCAACTTCTAACCAAACATGAAATGGTTAAATTTTGAGCTAAGAAATTTATTTCAACAAAAAAAAACGAATTTCTCACAAAACCGTTAAATTTTCAATCGAAGAGCTGAATTTTCAACAAAAATTATAAACTTTTAACTAGGATAATTAAATTTTCAGTTGAAAATAAATTTTAAAACAGAAACAATGTTTTCTCAACTAAATAGTTAAATAGTTGACAAAAAAAAATTATCAACGAAAAATGTAATAGTTGATACTTCAACCAAAACCGATTTCTATTTTGAATCAATGACAGGTGCCTGAACCAACTTTAAATGCAAGTTCATAGCACATCCAATTTTTTTGCTAGATTCAATTTAGGGGTTCAAAGATAGTGTGCAAAAAAATTTTGAGCCAAATCCCCCTAGCCGTTTTTGAAAAAAGTGTTTTTAATGGGTTAAAAATCAAAAACTTCAAAAAAATGCGATGCATTTCCAATTTTTGCACTTTATTTAACGAAATATGGTAACTAAATATAATATCAGTCCATATCAATACTGAAACAAAAAATAATTTATTTTTACATAAGTCGGTCATTTTAATCTTGTACAGCTTTTAGTAAGTTACTTGGGTAATGAGGGTGTTTGCTCGAAACTTTATATTTAGCCCAGGTCGTTTGAAAATCCGAATGGACAGATTCCATGGCTTGTTCACTGTAAAATCCAAGGCCTTTTTTCACTTCACAAAAAAAAATCAGGGAAAAAAACCGCGTGAACTTTAGGTGTAATTGAAATTTCCAAATCACAGTAACTTCGCTTAAACTCAGACATACAATCTATGTATTTCAGGTGTTATGTTGAAGAAAAACAAGAAGCAACGACGGATTGAAAAGCCTTAAAGCACCTTACATATTTTAAACAACCAATGCTACATATTCCACGCAATAAGTCGATTTCTTCAAACAGCATTTTTAAAGAATTACCTGCGAACGCTGGACTCCCATGTACAAACTCGCGAGTAACATTACACATCCTAGCCCATTGGAAACTGTCATCATCGAATTCCGTCAGCATGTGTTTATAAATTTTGTTCACAACCCCGAGCATCAGATGTAGTTCTGGTAGTGGAATTATTTCTAGTATTTCTGTGGACACTCTTAGAATTGAAGGATTTAAAAGGGGCAATAGCAACTGATTTAAAACTCGCCAGCGTATGGACGGGCATCATATGACACGCAAGCAGGTTTCCTTGCACTTGTTGCACTGCATCAAAAGATGAATTAAACGCGTGTGGGGAATACAGAACTGTTGAAAATTGTAAGGAGAATTTTTTTGAGTGGCAGGACAGTGGAAGTACAACATCATCTGCGAAGAAGTATAAAAATGTACAAATACTCCTATAATATTCTCAGAAAACTCTAACACGAAAATATTAGAGATAATTCCACCATCAGAAATACATCTGACGCTCGGGGTTGTGAATGAAATGTATAAACACCTGCTCACGGAAATCGAAGATGACAGTCTCCAATGGGCTAGGATGAGCAATGTTACTCGCGAGTTTGTACATGGGAGTCCAGCGTTCGCAGGTTATTCTTGCAAATTGCTATTTGAAAAAGTCGACTTACTGGGTGTAATATGTAGCACTGGTTGTTTAGAATATGTAAGGTGCTTTAAGGCTTTTCAATCCGTCGTTGATTCTTCTTTTTCTTCAACATCACACCTGAAATACGTAGATTGTATATCTGAGTTTAAGCAAAGTTACTGTGATTTGAAATTTTAATTACACCTAAAGTTCATGCGATTTTTTTTTCATGTCCCTGATTTTTGTCGTGAAGTGGAAAAAGGCCTTGGATTTTACAGTGAACAAGCCATGGAATCTTTCCATTCGGATTTTAAAACGACCTGGGCTAAATATAAAGTTTCGAGCAAACACCCTCATTACCCAAGTAACTTACTAAAAGCTGTACAAGAATACAATGTCCGACATAATTAAAAATAAGTTATTTTTTGTTTTAGTATTGATATGAACTGATAGTGTATTTAGTTAGCATATTTCGTTAAACATAGTGAAAAAATTGGAAATGCATCACATTTTTTTGAAAAATTTGATTTTTAACAATAAAAAACACTTTTTTCAAAAACGGCTCGGGGGATTTGGCCACAATTTTTTTTGCACACTATTTTTGAGCTCCTAAATCGAATGCAGCAAAAAAATTGGATGTGCTATGACCTTGCATTTAAAGTTGGTTCAGACACACCGTGGGTGGAAACAAGCACACTTGTATACATTTTCAAGTCAATCTGTGTAACGGTGTGGCTGGTTTCGAGCCTCAAGTGTACAAATTTAAATTTTGTACAGCAGAAGATTTGTTTAAATAATAATTATAGTCCTCGATCTTTCTACCATAGCAAACATTCCAATAATTTCTTAATATAATAGTATATTAAACTTACATTGCAAAAATAGAAAAACCTCGAACGTAATTAGAAAAACGCCATTTAGTATCTTCATTTTGAATAAGTAGACGTTGTGACAGATCGAGGAAACCTTTTTTGTTTTTTAATTTCGTAACATCAGTAAATCGATAGAGGACTGATATGAATAATAACTTTTCTACTTCCATCTGACAACAGCGCTTTATTTATTTTTCTAGATAAATATAGTGGAACGGGAAAGATTGTGGATTCATTACTTTGACATATTCCTTATTTGCTATAGAGTTACTCATAAAAACAAAGATTAGAATATGTGCTACATATTTTCTTCATGGTAGCGGAATAGTTTCCTCAAAATCATAATTGATAATTTATCATTGAATAAGAAATTTCGAATAATTGCAGATATAAACTGCTTAGATAGTTACAACAAATATATTGAAAACATATAATAAATTCAAATAGATGGAATGCCTTCATCATGATGCTAAACTTACGATACTTTTTAATAATATTTATGTATCATCTTTGAAATTTCTAAGATTTCTATTTTAAATTATAGTCCTGAATGTGCAATTTCAAGGCAGTTGAATCGTTAAGCCTTTGAAAACAAAGCTTTTTTGCTTCTAAAGCTTGAACTCGAAAATATTTGGTAGAAAAAATAATTTAGTTTCAAATTCAAATATTGAAAATGTCAGGACAATTTCACTTTATATCTTTGCAAGTTGCAAGATTTTATATTGAAAGTTTTTCAAATGATTTCAAATTTAAGTATTCTAAATTGTTTGCCTTCAATTTCAGTCAGTCTTAAATTTTATATTTCGAGATTTAAACAATCTTAATTATTTGGTTTCAATTTTAATCTTGCAAAAGTGTCTGGGTTTTTCCATTTTTCGTCATGAAAGAACATCAAATTGAAAGATTTGATAGGTACAGAATTTTAGGTTTGATGGATTTGTAATGGAACAATTTTGAATATAATGCGTCCGAAATAAATTAAAAATAATGAAAAATTAAGACGATAATTTCTTAAATTCAAGTACGTATCAATAATAGAAAGATTTTCAAACAAGACATTGAAAATTTAAATATTCGCAACTTGACAATGTTGCTATATAACGATCTTATTTTATATTCTTCTTCTTTAATTTTTAATTTTTCAATGGCATGTCACGAATTGTCCGATTTCTGTGAAGATTAAAGAAAAAAAAATTTTTTAATGAAAAATATTTTATTTAATTATTTCAGAAAAGAATAATAATCATTACTGGAGTGTTAAATATTAAACGATCTAAAATCAAAAAGTTAAACATTTTGTTGTTTAAAATCGAAATAGATACAACTAGAGCTACCAGAAATTTATAGCTCAGAAACTAAATAATTTGATTAATTTTTAACGCTAGATATTTTTAACTTCTCAATTTCTATGCTGAATGCTTTGCAAAATTTCTCACTTTCACAAGTTTTAATTAAATTTTTTTTAATTTAAAATTTAAATTTACCTTGAAGATTTTAAAGATTTTGAGTATTAAAAAGTTGTAATATTTTCAGTTTTTAATGAAGTTTTCGATTCGTTCAATTTTCAATATTCCGCACTAGATATTTTTTTATTTTTGATGTTTCTTATTCAAAATCACTTCATTCTTAAAAGATTTTTGTTAGGTTAATTAAATTCTGAAGGTTTATAATGTAATATTTTTTCATTTCTAACGGCGAAAATGACGGAGAATTTATTTTTAATCTTATAAAAATTTGTCTAATTAATTCTGACATTAAATTATGATTAGATTTGCGTGTTAAGAAGTCAGAATTCTAAAATTTAGAAAGCTTAGATTTTGTAACAGTGAATTTGGTATTCATTTAAAAATTGAAAAATTTGAGTCGTTTCAACTGGAAAATTATTTAAATAAAAAATTTTCAAAATTTAAACTATTCAATGTTGACCGCTTTTAACTAGAAATAATACAACTTCAATTTTTCGGCAGCTTAAATGATCCAAGTTTCAAAGATATTATCTGAAATTATTCCATTGAGATCATTTTGGAATTATCTGATTTTTGAGATTTTAATTTGCGATCAGTCAATTTCGATCTTCTATCATTCAAACTTATATTGTTCAATTTGTTACGCTTTGAATTATAAATTATACAATTTTAACTCCTTTCTAATGAAATTGTTCAATTTTCAAAATTTTAGTCTACAATTTTTCGATCTCAAGAGATCCTGATTACAATTTTTTTAACTTTAAACCCTTCAATTTTAAAATTATTCAATCTTAAACACACACACACACAGATATATATATATATATATATATATATGTATACATATATATATATATATAATTAAAAACAAAGTTAAACAACCA
>CAKNXH010060065.1:0-21350 GCA_932178445.1 Andricus quercusramuli | reverse complement strand
CTTTCAATTCAAACGCTTTCAGTTCGAAATAATTAATTATTCATTATCGTGTCAAACATGATTTAACTAAATATTTAGGAATTGGTTTGAGAATAGATTCTTAAATTGTTTTTATTTTTAATGTGAGGTGAAATGATTGCAAAAATGTGAAGGAGCGCTCAGCTTGCGAGAATTTTCTGTTAGTCTTATATAATGTTCAATTGTTCATATTAACATATAATTTTAGACTATGAGTCAACGAACCAGATCTGAA
This sequence comes from Andricus quercusramuli, assembly GCA_932178445.1. Lineage (NCBI taxonomy): Eukaryota > Metazoa > Arthropoda > Insecta > Hymenoptera > Cynipidae > Andricus > Andricus quercusramuli. The sequence continues at coordinate 21,097 of CAKNXH010060065.1, read as the reverse complement.
GATTATTTTATCATCCACAGATCTAGAATAACATACTCATATGTTAGCATTTTACGAATAGAATATTTTGTTTTCGATATCAAATTACGGACGTGACATTTAACGTGTATTTTACTGAATTTCGTGTTGAAATTTTTCTAATGTGAGTAAAGCAGGTTCAAACAGATGTTTCTAAATAATTATGTTTTTTCTACTTTCAAGTAGTGACTTGTGAATTTGTGATGCTGGTAGAGTGATATAGCCTGTTTACATGTTTTATAATATTATCTTCTTATTGTTTCAATAAGGTTGAAAATATTACACAATAACGTTCTTTTATTGATTTTTTTTATTTGTCACGTTTCCCAAGTCCTAATTTATATATAAGCACAAACATTGCCAACTACCCTAGAGTTGGGGGTGCTGAAAATAATTAAGATAGAAACACGACGACAAACCGAGAAATGTCCTTACTGAATGGACGAATCAACTGAAGCATGACTTGCTATACTGCTACCTCGGCGTATGCACACTCTGTGGTACCAGAAACACCCAGAATTCAGCCCGTTTTGCATAAATCATCACGAAATCAAGACGCCTACCTCTCGAAAAAGGGATATGTACGCAAAACGCTTCCCCAAAGCAAGCCTCAGACGAAGAGAAGGAAGCGACATTAAGAAAAACAGCGGAAAGCATTCACCTTCTGAGAGATGATCCCGATTTCAGGACAAAAGGGAACATTAATATCCAGGTTCCTTCTCAACCCTAAGAACTGGCTAAAATGGATGCCTCTTCACTCGAGAATATCTCGGAGGATTCCGACCTATGTATCATCAATAGAGCAGTTTATGATGCGGAAACAACTTTGGCTGATTAAAACCAAAGGCTAAAACCGAGGATGGATTAAAATGCCAAAAGATACTTGCATCAACTAAACAAGAATATTGGCTCGATAATCTTCAGTGATCTCCCTGTTTCTGTCAAAAATCCTCCCAAGCACGACGAGGTTGAGACTTTTTGAAGAAAGTTTTACGATATCCAACCACTGAAATGAGAGTATGACACTAAGAATATCATCCGCGTATAGGGCCCAGAAGAAACAGATTCAATTGAAATCGATTGACTTCAGTTGCGAAATTGAATCGTCCGTCGAAATTTCTGGTGAAACGCAATTTAATTCGAAAATGAATTGTATTTAATATCCATTTGCTTGATTTTAATTGAAAAATTCTCTTGTGAATTGAGTTGAATGTCTGCAGTTGCAGTGAACTGCATATATGCAATAAAATTAGTACACCGCTTTATTGCAGAGGGTTGCTGGGCATATCTGTGGAGAAGTCTATTGCAGTCAATTGACGACTTGCAATTCAGAAATAATTTTTTGAATAGTTCTTAACTGGCAATTATTCAAAAAAATAAAATTGATTCATTTTGCCTAGAAATAGCAACATTGTCATGATTTCAGCATATTTCCTGAACATCTCATTTGTCTTCTATATGTTTACAACAATTCAAAGGATTGAAGTCTTCAGTCCTTTGTCTCGTCTGTGATTTTCTGTGATTTTCATATGTCAAAACTACTTTTTTTGCTGATATGGGGATATGAGAAAGTGATTTCAAAGTACGCCGAACGTTCTTTTATAACCAAGTTGTTATCAAAGTATGCATACAAAGGCAGTTGCTGGAGTTTTTTGGTACCGACTATATTTATTGTTTGAATATCAAAATGTTAACAATTCAGTTCAATAGAATTCTGTTCACAAGACAGTGTTCGTATTGCTTTCGATTACGAAGCGTTATTCCAACATTTTATTTTAATTGGGAATTTTTTTACAGGAGAGGCATTTTCATAAATTGCTGCCGTCGAAATCCGATTGAAGAAAGGCGACTTGTCCAACTCAAGTAACTACAGACCAATAGCTTGTCAGAACAAGCTGTATGGGATCTTTACAGCTATTCTCAATGGTATGATTATTCGGAAAATTGGACCTATGTGGAGAGGGATGTACGAACAAGTTGCCTTGAAAAAATGTGAGTCAGTTGTGAGTGTCACAACTGACAGCCTCACTGTCCAGAGGGGCGTCTTTCAGAGCGACACTAGGAATCCTCTTATGTTTTGCATCACACTTCTGCCACTATCTCTCGAACAACACGATTCCCCTGGTTATCTCTGCGGCAAAACTCATTACTGAAAGCATGATGTCAGTGGCTTGTTTTACATGGATGACCTAAAGATCTATGCTTCTGATGCAAGATAGTCTCAGAATAATTTGAGCATCGAGATGTACACAAGACTAATTGGTATGGACTCTAGATCTGAAGCGAGGACGACACACTAGTTTTGCGAGAATCTTGAGCTCGTAGATATGAGTGTTATTGAATAACTTGACGCTGGAGATACCTCCCTATACCTAAGCATCCGTATAAACTACATTTAGCATATAACATAAATGAAAAAGGCTCTCTGAAGCAGATACATGGGTATCCTTCGACAGATTTGGTCCTCCAATCTTCCGGCGTAGAACAAGGTTTCTGCGACTAACACGCTTGCCGTACTGGTTATACTCTACACATTTGGGGTAGTTCCATCGATAAGTCATGAGTTTATGGCTCTAGATATTGCCATGCGTATGATTGTGCATATTCAGAATAGCTTTGCATATCAATTCGTCCGTTCCATGCTTTCACATCCAACGCCGTTAAGGCGGGCGTATACTTCAAATTCCCTAATGTCCTTATAAATGAATTATCCTGGGTACGGTGCATAATATGCTGAAATTTTTGACTACCAAAAACTTGTTTGTATACATGCATATATTTTTTTATTCAAAATATCAAATTTATAAGATGAGTTCGAAAATATATGTACGTTTTGAGAAACTGATTTTGATTGAAAATTGTTGTTCAAACGAAAATCAGAAGTTTAACTTAACTTTTCATAAGTTGGGAGGGGACTAGATGACATCTGGAGCTATGTATCATGCGGGAATTTCTGTGAATATTGAATCACTATATTTATGTTTGGATCCCTCTCATACTGAATCTATTAAAATAGCTCAATCACTTTTAGAAGATGAATCTCTGTACACAGAATTAATATACATCAAACATGATTTCGGATTTCTGTTAAATAATATATCTAAATTGGGAATTTATATGCCTTAAAATGCAAAAATGTAACTATAGGATGAGTGTTAAGGCTCCGGCTATTCAGATTGCCAAAATAAAATGAAAAGTGAAACAAAGGCTATAGTTCTGATTAAATGTTTTTCTACCTATTTTTTGAGCTTATGAAGGCTGCAAAAATAAAAAGATAGAATGTTTTCAAAGAATCTTATCTCCTAACTTAGCGAAATGTCTGCTGAACAATTTAAAAGAATGACGCAATATTCCCAATATTTCTAGGCAAACTCTTGCCAAATTTTTTTGAAACACGACTTTCCGGAAAACGCGTTCAAACACAAATGACGGAATAAATCATGATTAGAAAAACTTGCGATTTAATCCCCTATGCCAGGGGACGTTTATTATAACCTCAAGATTCGAAATATGCAAAAAAATCGATTTTTTGAAACCTCGAAACCATGTCGTATTGACTTTATGAACTCTTTCTAGGGTCGCTGGATAATTACTAAAACAAGAAATACAAAGTCTTATCGGTGCGTGTATATACATACACTAACATTTTTATTATATTTGGTAAAGTAATTTCATTGTACAGAAGGTGAAGTCAAACAAAATTGGTGTAAATTTAGTATTAATAATAACCAAAATTTATTATTAAGCAGTTTTTTCGCGTTAGTATATTTAATTTATATATTTTTTTCAATAATGTTTCAATATATATATTTTTATTTCTAGGATCAGTGTTTTTAAGTTATTACACAAAAATAATTTCATTTAGTGAATTCCGGAGTTTTCGAATATCCTTTATTTTTTTTAACTTTTGATTTTATTGGTTTCAAAACTTTTAAAACCGCAATACGTGATGTAAACCCTTCACAGTGGCCTTTAAAAAAGTTAAATGCTATATTTTCAGGTCCCCCAAAGTTATGAATAGGAGATTGTTCTGAATGCTTCTGGGAAACCATTTTTGATGAAATTAAAATACTTCCCTGAACGATTTTTTTTCCGGGAAAAACCTATTTGAAATACTAAACATCAGTGAAATACTATTTTCAAGTTAATAAGACCATATAATTACCTAAATTTCAGACTGATTGCACAATATCTTCTGTTCTGTGAAAACTCTTAAACATTCCCTTTTTAGCCAATCATAATGACAAAATTTGAAATTTGAAAATCGATTCCAAATCGGTAATTTTTATGTTTTTATTGTTAATGAGTGCCGTAATGCTAACATATTACACTCCTTATTCATTTACACCAGAGCCTCACTAATTAAACGCGCGATCGCACGCGTTATATGAATTCCTAGAATTTATGGTCCACACAGTTACTCATGGGGCAGGGCGAGAGACGGATGCAACCCCGCCTCTGAAGGGAGGCATGCACTACTACTCAGTCAAGTAGATCACGCAATATTATGGAAACGGTTTAGGCTGTTCGCGTTTCGCTGTGCGCGCTATATGAACAAGGCTATTTTCAGGCAACCCCCGAGATTATTCATATATCAAGGTTCTGGTGTATTTATAAAATATGGCCTCAGAAAAAGAAGTCAGGGAAAAGCGAAAACTAGCTTAAAATGTGTATTCACAAACGATAGGGCAAACTCCTTTAAAACATTTATTTAAATTTATATTAGTATTTATAGTCTCACTTTTCTGGATTTCACTTGTGTGGGACATTGTGAGGGTAGATGCACTTTACCTTTATTCCTGAAATTCATATTCAAGTTCTCTTCAGCAGAGGAATCTGACTGCTTTATTCAGCGTTCATTTGTTTCTGCTGCTCTCTATTGATGTATTGACGTTCATTTGTTTTTGGTGTGCTCGCTAATACGTAGACTTACTCAGCTAATACCTTTAGCGTCAAAAACACAACAATCACTCGTTTGAAGTCTTATCTCTTATGAGATTGAAAAAATAGATTTGAACAGATTGCGTTGACTTTAAAATTTTGTTTGTCATTTCAAAACACACAAAATTTTCTTCACGGCGGGCTATCAAATATCCAATTTTCGGGGATCCAAAAGATTGAGTAGAAATTAGTTTATCTTCCATTCAAGATGTAACTTTTGCTATCAACAGGAAAGGTTCAAACTAGGAACAGATTCCGGAGGAAATGAAGGAACCCCCTATTTCAGTCATTGCCAATGATGTGACTGAGAATGTAGAGACAATTTATATAAAAGTGCCTATCCCAACTGTGTCGCATAGACGCTTACCCGAGTAGTTCAAATGATGAAGAATTATCGCAAGAAATATGTAGATGCTAAGAATTGGTCAAGATTTACTGAAAAATGTTCCTTATTAAAAAGAAAAGTAGACGATTTCAAGGCATCTGCGAAAAAGCTCCTCGACATTGCTGCATGCAAGTGTGCTGATTTCAAAAATTGCAAATGCACAATGGATACGAAAGTACGCATTCTCGACAGGCTTTTCTTTCTGACAAGAAGGGTCCAAGATTGGGAAAGATTGCTTCAGCAGACGTTCCTGAATAAAAAATATAAAAAATACAGCAAAAAAGAATAAGAAGATGTGGCTTTGACAATGTTAGACTTGTGAAGCAAGAAAGTAAATATTCTCTTGATGATAATTTTGAGGCTTCATGTTCTTCCTCTGGATTAGAGGTGAAAAAAAGTTTATCACAATCTGACTTAGAAATTAGTGACAAAGAAGAATATGTTCCTTCCAAAAAAGTAAAAAATGAGCACTTCTAATCAATCCAGGATTGGTTTTGAATTTTGTGCTTGGAAGAAGACTACATGAAGCTGTTCAGCGTAAAATCAATCTGAAAATGATTTGGGACCAGATGTTACTCCATCTACGTAATGGAAAATAATTCGCAATGCAATTTGATTAAAATGAAGTAGACAAATGATCCATTGAAGTGACCTATCAAGTTGGTCTTCAATTTTGCGTATGACACCACCTTTCCATCCTGTGTGAACAGCAGTGTCGTCTGATCCAACAACGATAAGTTTACTCCACCCTTCGTTAATTTCATTAACTTTTCTTGTGCATGCGGTATTATATATATTGTCGAGAAGCTTTTTCTCTGATGCCTTGAAATCGTCTGCTTTTCTTCCTAATGATAAACTTTTTTCAATAAATCTTGACCAATTCTTAGCATCTACATATTTCTTGTGATAACTATTTGTCACTTATTGGCAATTACTGGAAAAGGGGTTCTTTGTTTTCTCCAAAATCTGTTCCTAGTCTACAACTTCCTTGCTGACAGCATAAGATTGCATCTTCAGTGAAAGATTAATGAATTTTAACTAAATATTTCGGATCCTCGAAAAGTGGATATTTGGTAGCCTACCGTGAAGAAAATTTGGTGTGTTTCGATTTGACAAACAAAATTTCAAAGTCAAAGCAATCTATTTTAATTTCTATTTTTTCAATCTTATACGAGATAAGACTTCAAGTGAGAGATTTGCGTGCTTTTCACGCTAAAAGTATCAGCTGAGTAAGTCAACGTGTGAGCGAGCACACCAAAAACAAATGAACATCAGCTTCCTCTGCTAGGTAACCGTTTTATGTGGATTTCAGGAAAGAATAGGGTGAACAGATACCCAAGTTGAAAAATAAGGACATTAACTCGCCCCCCCCCCCCCCCCTAATGAGACCAAAACAAAAAATTTGTTTAGATTTTCAATTTTTTTAAATGTTCAATTACATATTTTTCAAATTCTTCAATGGCACGCAATAACTATGAATTTTCAGGTTTTTTCGAAGATGGAAAAAATATAAAACACGATCGTAGGGAATATTTGATGAAAAAAAGGTTAATTTTGTTTTTCGAAGAAAAAGTAGGACATTTTATGGGGTTTCCACATTTTAATACGACATGAGGACAATAAAGCAAGAAGTAGGACATGTTCTCCTACATGAGGACGTGTGGTCACCCTAGGAATGAATGTAAAGTATATCTACCCTTACAGTGTCCTACACAAGTGGAATCCAGAAAATTGAGACCCTAAATACTATAATAAACTAAAATAAAAGTTTTAAAGACGTTCGCCCAGCCGTTAGTGAATATACGTATTTAGCTAGTTTTTTCTCTTCCTTTACTTCCTTTGTCAAGGCTATATTCATATATAAATAAAGAAGCTGTGTAATGAGTTAGCGTTGCGGTACTTATTAACAATACAAATATCAAAATTAACCATTTGAAATGATTTTCAAATTTGACATTTTGTCATTTTTATTGGCTAAAAACGGAATTTGTAAGAGTTTTCGCAGAACAGTAGATTTGGAGGGCTTATTAATGCACAGAGAATAATAGATGATCAAGTTAGATGGTCAAAATTTAGAGAGCCAGTCCGAGTCAGAGAGACTCTCATTTTATGGCCGGTTCGACTGTTATAAGAAGATCAGACTCACTATCAGGGGTAATCAAGGGATCCTTTCGGGATGGTCAACACGATCATCTTGTTTTCGTTCATCTCAACCATCCAGGGAAGAGCAAGTGGCCCATCGCAGAGAGCCAACCTGATTAGTTACCGTTGGCGCGTTTATTTAAAATGAATAAATTGCAAGTCAAATGTTTACAACAAATAATAAATTTAAAGTGAATAAGAATATTAGGAATTATTGTGAATTCATATTTAAGACAAAAAATATATTCCCTCCTTTAAAATAAAAATCGATGATTTATTTTTAAGGGAAAAAACTAATAAATAATTTAAATTCTACTTTACAAGTCCTTCTTGTGAGCAGAGAATTATTTAAAATAACTTTACTCTTATCACTTGCCGCGATGGATGCAATGTGAAATGATACATGAGTCATATTTGTAGTTTGTTGATCTTAAATATATTTTTAACATGTTTGAACTGCTTCTTGATATTTCGAACATACCTGGAGAGTGAATTGCATAAGAGAGAACATGATGGAAAGTGAATTTAGTTTATTCTGTTGAATTTCCAACGTCAAATCTGATGCTTCCAAGGGACTGAGGATAAAGACGTAACTGGAAGCTCAGTTATCAATTTGTTATCACCGTGTCGTTTTAAACTGAAAACGTGCAAAAAATTTCAGCATTCATTGACGATGTAGAAAGTCACGAGATGTGGGATATTGTTTTCAGAATTCACTCCAATGTTTGAAATCTCACAATTCAGTGCAATACGATGACGCTGCGCCGTGTCTTTAGCCTTTCTTGCTCCAAATATATTTTCTTGATGTGCACTGTTTTTGTATATCAAATTATGTCTCGTAAGCCTCGCTATCCACAAAGAATGAAAAATGCTTACAGAATCGATGTATCTCATATAAATTTTCGGGTTTTATAGGTTCCGCTTAATTTGATTATTTCCCATCTCTTATAAGAGAGAAACTGAAATAAGTATAAAAAGGACAACAAATATAGAAAATGTAGGGTAATCAAATCAACCCCTTCAGATGGTCAGGTCGACTGTGCGAGGAGATGAAGTCCTTTATAATGATCAGTTCCGCCCTCTGTGATGATCAGTTCAACTCTGTGTGACGTTCGTGTAAACCATCCGAGATGATCAAGTCGACATGCTGAGATAATTGATTTGAACCTCTTCTCTTTACCTTCTAGTGATATTCGGTTTAACCATCTTCAAGAGCTGTCCTATAGTTGACCTCCAATATAATCTGTCTGCACATCTAGACGGCCAAACTGACCTTCCATTTTTCTCCGTATTTCGAAAAACACAAACATTGTCCACTAGTAGAATCTGCTACTCAAAAAAGTTTTTTTTTTGTCTAGTCTATTCGTCAGTCACTTGCTGGTCGTACATCGATCAAGGTTCAAGAATTCGTGGTCAATTTCGATTTACTCTTTGTAACAATGTATTCCAGTGACAGATATCGTTTACCGTTCATCTGCTCCTAATCCCCTCAGTTCCTACAGAAGGTTCCATAAAAGCATCAGCTGTGTGGATGGTAACATTCTTATCTTGAGACTCGCATTTTGCGCTCGTCCATTAGTTTAAACAGATGATTGTGTTTAAAAAATAATATTAGATTAGGACTTAATTAAGAAAATCAAGATAAGGAATTGTATATAAACTGGATCGTGAGCAAGTTATTTCTCTCGTCATCCTTACTCTTTAGGAAAGTCTTCAAGAATCCGATTTCTCTATTTTGGGATTATGAGGACAACTATTGCTACTCTGTTCATAAGCTCAGTTGTTTTCTTTCAGTCTCTTGGTAAGTAGAATATATCAGATAATTTATTAATTGATGTTAAATTTCCCAATAATTTCTGTAGCAGGAACCGGAGTATAACTTTTCCTCGCATTTTTTACCACACTTTTACAATGATGATAAGGTAAAATTTCAATCCCGATACTGCAAAATCAATTTCATTATTTGGCGCGTCTGCTAGATCTCGTGCTTCGCGCTTGATTTTTTGTACTTATACATCGTAGCATATATCATAAAAAAACTATTATGCCATACAGCAAATTATTATACCAAATAACAAATTATTTCCTCATCTACGCACGGTTTGAATAAAGCTTCCAGAAACATTCATTTTTGTTGGTTCAACGTTATCTCTATCGAGACTTCAATTAGAGAGAGATAATTCCAGTAAATGCAATAAAAATGACACAATTTTGTGGTTGACTTTATTCGTCAAGACACATTTGATAATTTGCTCTGTCAAAATATTGAAAGTAAGATCGATTCTGCTTGTAATGAGCTTTTATTGATTAGAATTTGTTGATTTTGGTATTTGAATATTAATGGTCGGGAGAAATAAAAAATTTGTCAGAGTATTTTGGAGTTATGGAATTTTGAAAATGAGATTTGAGGCTACCCTGATATACCATTCTTATTCGTAATTTATTTCACTTGTTTTTTTTCTTTTCCTTCCTTCTGATGATTATATACTTTTTGTTAAGAAATTTATTATTTGCTTGCAAATTCAACAATTGTATTTGAGAGCCTTCATTTTTGTTTGGAAGATCTATAATTACATTATGCGTTGAGAATTTGACGTTTTTTGGTATAAAATTCAATTATTTGATTGATGGTTGAACCACTTTATCAAAAAGTATTTTTTTCCTTGTTGAGGATTTATTATTTTAATGGAAAAATCGTCTTTTTGTCCGACCCCCCTTGAAAACGCGCCATTGCATGCACGTTAAGCAGGCGTGAAGTGGCTGCTTCTGGCCCAGTGACGTTTGCGCATGCTCACTCCGTCGCCGGGCCAACAAAAACTTTACGCCCGCTACCCATGAAAGTTTACGCCCGCTACACATACTCTGCACTGAGCGAAAATGTTTTAATGATTGAAGTTTTGTTTTTAGGGTTTCGTACCCCCCCCCCCTCCCTCCCCCGGGGGGGGGGCAACAGGGCATAAACGGCAACTTTTTTTTAAATAATTTTTTTTCCAAACAATTTTTTGCGACAAATTTTTTTTTCACCAAATTTTTCTTTCAGCAATTTTTTTCACAACATTTTTTTCCAGAAATTTTTTTACACCAAATTTTTTCACAAAATTTTTTTTCAGAACATTTTTTTTCAAACATTTTTTTTCAAATTTTTTTTCAAAAATTTTTTCTTTATTTTTTTTCAAAAACTCCACTCCATGCAATATAAGATTAGTATTATTCGTTAACACCTCCTAACAAGTTTTTCGGACGGGCGTTGCAAGAAATAGTATGTGATACAAGTGCGCCTAAAGGCATGTGATTGCATCATTCGCCTGCGGCTTATGCTGCAAAATTCACATGCTTGTTTTCAAGGAGGGTAGGACGAAAAGTATAGTGTGTATCAAGGGCGTACGGCCTTTACGCCCTTGATACACAATGTACTATTTTGATCAAAATTTTGTTTTAAATAATTTTTTTCATGGAACATTTATAGTGACTATTCCAGTTAAAAATGAATTATTTTCTTTTGAAATTTCATCTTGTTCGTTGAAAGTTTGATTAGTTTGTTGAAAATTCATTTCATTGGTTGAACATTCAACTATATTGTTGACAAATAATTTTTTAAATGGAAGCTCCACTATTTCATTATTGGTTGAAAATTGATCGTTTTCAGTAGTCAACTATTCACTTTTTTCGAAGATTGTTCTTTTTTATAGAATCTTTTTTTAGAAAAATATATCTGTTTGGTTACAAAATTTATTTTTTAACTGAAAGCGGAAATATTCCATTGATGTTGATGTGCAAAAAAATGTTGTGGCGCATATGAGCGCATTTTAAGACGAATAATTTAGAAATATCGCGCCATCTCCCTCACTTGAATTCCTGATAACTCGGTTATCAATGTGGCGCCACATTTTTTATTGATGCCGCATATCAGCCCATTTGAAGTTTATTAAGATAATGCAATCTAAACTTTGATTTTTCAAATGGAGGGTGGTTAAAACAAAATTCGAAAATTATGAGAAGGGGAGAGGGTGCTGGAGTAACTGACCTGATATTTTCGGGCCTTACACTTCATGCTCGGCTTAGTTCACAGGATAACGCATTATTTTATGAAAAAATTTCAACTCATTTTTAAGGAGAAGAACAGTTTTATACTACTTGTTTCACATCAGCTTGATATGATAACGAGATTTGGTCAGCGATTATTTTGTCCTCGGGTATAAAATCATATTTTGCGTCCCGCATCTGTCTGCAGGAACACACATAGGAAGGGATTCGATGGACATAAATGAAGGGGCTTGGCAAAAGACGCTTTAGTCATCTGGAAAGCCTTTTGTGTTTCTTGATTCCATTAATAGGTGCATTTTAGCAAAAGTAGTTTTTTCAGAGACACTAGAAATTTACTTGAAGAGTTGCGTATACCCTTTAAATTTCAGAGGTGAAAATAAGGATAAAAATGAGAGTAAATATAAAAGCGAAAGGACAGGACTCTTTAGATCACCTTCAGTATCGCAGAAACGAAGAGCAGGGATCTGTATAGCACCTTCAATATCGTGAAAACGTAGTGTGAGATTCGAAGGAGCACCTTCACTATTGCAGATACGAAATTGAGGGCTTTGAAAAGCGTGTTCGCTTTGGAAGAAACGAATTGAAGGTTTTGGAAGAGCATTATCACTATCGTCAAAAATATTCCCGTTCAAACGAATATCACGGTCTGCCGAACACACACCGTCAGAATCACTGCTTGAGTGTCCCCACGCAGAGCCAACAGAGGGCACGAGGGCCATGCGGATCGGTCGATGTTTCAATTTAGGCAATCAACTTTTCTAGAACAAGTCTGTTTGTGTATCTCAGAAGAATAAATATAATACAATCATAATTAAAATTTCAAATAATTAAAAAAGGTTCAAAAATATTCAATTAAGTGATTAGACCTATGCATCTATATATTGATCCTAAGAGAATCTCGAATATAACATATGACAAGAAATAAGACAGAGCGAGAGAGAGAGAGAGAGATGTCTGATAACAAGGAAACATGCTATACAATGGAGTACTGTTCAATAGGCAGGGATGTGTAAAGCATACAGAAATGTGAGAAAGACTGATTCGAAAAAGTGTTAGTAAGCCAACACGTATTTCCGATGCGACTCAACATAACAATTCGTGCAGTTGGTGGGTTCGGGAATTTGTTCAAATCTTACTGTGTAATAAACGTTTATTTTCAGCCTGCTGGCCTTAAAAAATTGACTTGCTCACACTTCCATTTTTTTACAGAATTTTCTTGAAACTAACCCTTAAAAACTAACATCCATCCATTCCTTATCTCTAAGACCGCACGTTCGTGTCGCCTTGCCTTCCTCGCTTCGCCTCGCATGTCCCTTCTTTCTTGCATTGCCTCTCTTGCCAACCTCTGTTTTAGCAGCTAACACCTACTACTTGTCCACTATTTACAATATTTACAGCTGACTTATATCTAGTCCCTCACCCATTTACAATCTTTCCTTCTCCATTCCTCTCCCTCCTTCCTTCTCTTCATCTCCATCTTACCCAACATGCTACTGCCCCTTTTTTTCCCTTTTCATGCATCAATACCTCCATGCTCATCCCACTCCTTTCCACCTCTACGCACCTTTCCAACCAGTGCTCCACTCTTGCATCCCCCTACCACACAGTTCACACATCCTCTTCTCCCGAGAGAGATAGAACATATTAAAACCCTCCATGTACCCACACCTCATTCTCCCTATAAGCTCCTGACTTCCTTTCTCTTCTTTCTCACATGAATATTGCGCTCTTGCCCTTGGCATGATCCAGACATAGTACGCGTTAAACCTTGACTCTCTTATTCTCTCTTCCCCTTCTGTCTTCTCTCTCTCCATGCCGCTTTTCTTAACCAACTCATATAATTTCCTCCATTCCTCGTGCATCCTTCTCACTTCATCCATCTGCAGTCCATTCGTTCTAAAGTAAATTTCCCTCTAAACCTCCAACCTCCAACTTCTCACCCCTTCTCCTGTTCTCCTTCTCCAACCAACACTTTCTAACCAGCCTACTTCCCCCCTCTTCCAAAAATTTCTCCTCTTATCTACATGCCCGGCTCCCCGCTAGAATCCCTACACTCGTCTACCCGTCTCCTTCCTGACAATATAATTAGGCGTGTTCCTTGTCAACCCCAGTGTCCTCTTTACATACCACTCCTGCATTCTATTTACCTCTTTACTTTCCTTCCACCCCCAAACCTCTACTCCATACAATAGCACACTCATCACTAATCAATTTCATTCTCCTCCCAAAATAATCTGCGAATAACTTCTTTCCCAATGCCCACACCTGCCTCATCACCACATTTGCCCTTCTCACTTTCTTTTATGTGAACATCCACTCCTCCATACCTCTGAAACACGACTCCCAGGTACACAAACTCTTTTACCTCCTGCACCTCCTTTCCCTTCCACTTCCACTTCCCTCCTTTCTCCCTTCCCCCTCCTTTTCTGAACACCATAACCTTGGCCTTTTCTGCATTCAGCTCTAACCCCATCTTATCCAGGTATCTTCTCAACCTCTTCATCATCTCCTTTAAGGCCTCCTCGCTACTTCCCAGCAGCACTATGTTATCTGCATATGCCAGTTACCAAATTCTAACTCACCCTATCCTGACTCTTCCTACCACCCCAGCCTCCAGCTTATTTTCCATATCCGCCACTGAAATCGCAAAAGCGTTGGGCTGAGTGGACACCCTTGACTTAAGCCCCTATCCATCCAGAATACCTCCGAAATCCCCTGCCCACCTCTTGACTAATTCTCTATCCACCACGTGCTGCAGAACGCAGGTATTGTCGATAGTACTTCTACGCGCTCTGAAGCCCGCCTGCGTGTCCGGCAATATTCGTTTCCCCTCGACATCCTTCAGCAGTCTCTCTGACACCACCATCGCGTATACTTTATACGCCGTATTCATTAGCGTAATCCCTCTATAATTTTCCTGTCTATCCTTATCTCCTTTCTTATACAGTGGAACTATTAACCCTTCTCTCCACCCTCCTGGAAATCCCTCCCCCTCCATACATTCTTCGTTACCTCCTTCAGCCTCTCCCTAACCTCTTGTGTACTTAACAGCCATGCTTCGTTCTCTACCCCATCGAGCCCTGCTGCTTTTGACCTCCTCAACTTCCTTATCTGCTTCTCTATCTCATTGTCTTTCAACTCCTCCATCTCTGCGCCCCCCCCTCATTCTTCTACTCCCACCATCCCTCTTCCTTGAACCTAAGACCCGAAATGATTCTTTGAAAAACTCCTTCCAATCCTCACTCCCGATCATCTCACTAACCCCCACACTACGCTTCCTAAACCTATTTATTGTCTTCCAGACGTCCCACTCTGTCTCAACACTTCCTAACTCCTCTTCCAGATCTTACTCCTTTCCCTGTTCTTTCTTCTTACACATAAATCTAAACCCCTTCCTCATTTCTACGCACTCCTTCCTTTTTGCATTACCCTCTTTCCATTCTTTGTACTTCCTCTTCACCTTTCTTTTCATCTTTTTACATTTCCTATCCCGCCAAGGCTTTACCATTCCTTTCTTCTTCTGTCCAAATATCTTGTTTTGCACACAACCTATCATCTTCTCTTTCAGAACCTCCCAAATTTCTTCCACCGACTACCCTTCAAAGCGTACCTTCCCTAGCTGCTCCTGATACTTCTTTATCGCCTCCCTCGTGCAGATCACCCTCTCCCCTATTGAGACTTCTTTCCTGCCTTGTCTTCCGCCACCCTCCCTCCTTATCCATAGATTTAATGACTGATGGTCTGATTCCACCCTTCCCTCTACTGCGAATTTTTCCGTCTCCTCCCATCCTTGCATATTCATGACCACATAGTCTATCAACGATACCCCCACCTTACTTACATATGTGTATTCTCCCTTTTCGTATCCAGTTGCCATACCATTCGCTACTGCCCATCCTCTATCCTCCATCCAGTCCCTTAGAATCTCCTCCTCCTTATTTATTATTTTATCCTATTATTTTCTTTCCACCATACCCTCCTCTCTTTCGCCTAGCAAGTCTTCCACCCTTTCTTTAATTCTTTCCATCCCATCCTTATTGTACACTGCCACAAACTTACACGCTATCCCTCCTATTTTTACTTCCCTCATTTGCACTCCCTCCCTCTCTTCCTCGCCATGAAATTCCTCCTCTAATACATCTCTAACCCCCGTTATAATTCCTCACTAGCATCAAATTCCTGAATATACCTCCAGAACTCCTCACACTACTTCCTACGAAACAAATTCCCCTGCACTTCCTTCAACACCTCTTTCTCCTCATCCCGCACTCACATTTTCTCGTCTACTATTATTTTTCGATATCCTACCTTTGCCAATCTTCCTCCACTCCTCTCCTTTCTAGCCCTGTCGTTCTACTCAGCTCTTCAACGCCACAACCGCCACTTTCTTGTTCTTTCCCCCCTCTAACTCTACTTTCTCAACCCTACCTTCAACCCACCCTATGCTCAGTAGCAGCGCTGCCATGCCCTCTCTTTCTTTCCCGCTGTTTAGCTCCAACCCTTTAATCACAATATTATTACTCCTGTCTGCCTCCTTTTTCCTCTCCATTCTCAACCCCGTTGCCCTTAACCTTTCCATATCCACCCTCTCCTCCATTTCACTCCAACGTTGTCCCACTTTCTCTTCCATCATATTTTCTACGCTCTCCCAAATACGTTTAATCTCGCTGTCCCTACCTTCGTCTCCTACTTCCATTTCCGTCCTGCCCTCCATCTTCTCCAGCCTTTTTTCCGTCCTTACCTTCCACACCCTAATTTCCCATTCCATCTGCTTTATTTTATATTCTTTTTCTTTCCTTTCCCTCGCTAAGCCTTCTGCTCTCTCCCTCAGCTCTTTCACCTCCTTTTCCTATTTCTCATCTCTGATTCACAAGTTCTCCCTCATGTTTTGCATCTGCTCCTTAGTCCCCCTCACGTCCTCCCTCAGCCCCCTGATTCCACCCATCAGCATCCTTAGAGCCTCCTTTACCGGTTTTCTCTCGACGCGCCACTAGACACCGAACCACGCGCTGTTGGCTTTCGCGGCACGTGGAAAATTTCCTCCCCGTCAATCTCGCTACCAGCACTCTCGCTGCCCACCTCCCGCTCTGCCGCCGTTAACTGGGGCCTCTCCATGCAGAACCCTCCGCAACCGACAGATGACTCTGAAGACGTCTATCGCCGCCAAATTTTCCCTTTTTTCCCATTTGTACTTTCTTTTTTTTTCAATTCCTCAGAGCCCCTGCAGACACCCCTTTCTCTCACTTGATATCCTCCAACTTTTCGAGAACCACCCCTAGACCCTCGAAGGCCCAAGACTCCTGACCACAAAATCCCCCGATTCCTTGCTAACCTAACCTCACTTTCTCAATTCACTTAAATCCCACCTCACAACTACGCTCAACATTACTTTTTATCTCCCCAAATCACCCCACGCAACCCTACTCACCTCCTCGGCTTCCACCCTCACACTCCACTCACACCTTCCACACAAATTCCGTAAAATCCTCTCACCACCTGTCACCAAACACGTTCTCGCTTCCGCCACCAACTTCCAAGTCCTAAAATCTTACTGTTTCTTATGGAACAATGAGACACAGAAAACATTTTAATTTTAAATTGGAAACAGTTGAGTTAACACAAAAGGACGAATTTTCAAGAAAATAGTTGAATCCTCAAACAGAAAGAGATTAATTTTCAACCAAACAGTTGAATTTTTCACCAACAACGAGAGTTGAATTTTGAATCAGGAAAGATTTGGCTGTCAATAATAAAAAAAGTCATCTATAGTACCGTACATCATATTTTTTTAATATCGTTGACATAACCCCCCTCCCTCCCTTCCCCTACAGACACAACGAAATATTCCACCTAATTTACGCACGGCGCCCAATCTGTTCAATAAATTAGCATGTGACACAACCGATATGCGAAATTGCTGTACCAATAAACTTTATACATTTCTATTGTGTTTCCAAAGAATTAAGTTCACAATCGAGTAGCGGCCATGGAAATTCTGGTCGTGCAGTTATTCCTTATGAGAAAGTTCCACCAGGCTCCATACAAGGACTCGACGTTCCTGTAGGTGGTGAAGAAATAATATATTTGGGAAACATCCTTGTGAAATGGCGAGGTACTTTGGATACTCGTGAATACAAATATAGTAACGAATTCGCAATACTAATGCCATGGAAAAGAAGTCCCGAGAACCAACCTCGATTTAAGCCTGTACCGGTTAGCATCAAGATATGGCTAGAATGGATACGTGCCTATGCTAATGAAACAGGTGTAAGTACACTTATAAAAAGCAGAGTCTCCTTTTTTATGGCGTCAATTTTTGCGTGCCCTGTTTGTTTTTGAAGAGGATAAATTCATACTGCTATTTTGAATGTAGAAAAAAATGACCCTGAGATCTAGCGATGGGTGAGTTACTTCTTAAAAGAAAGTAGTAATCGTTCTCGTTATCGGTTTAAAATGCAACTTCTTCTTAGTTAATCACAACTGATGATCAAAAATTAAAAATTAAAAATTGCAGTTTCAAAATGGAGGCGAATTCTTAGTCAAAGATGCAAAATTCAAAATGATTAGATTATAGTGAGTCTTCTCGCCTCCCACGTATGGGGACTTTTCACCTGAAAGCTATATGCCATCCAAATAGTCTTGAACTTTAGAAAGATTAGGCTCTTCATATTCTTCAGATGATTCTTCTTCAGTATCTGACTCAACCTGTAACACTGGATTACTCAGATTAGTAACTTCTCGAACTGAAAGTAACTTTTCTACAGATTTTGAGAGGGCCAGATGTTTCTTATTGCGTAATCGAGACGCATCACTCATTTTTCTAATGCAATAGGATCTGTAGACTCCATTGATCTATTGAATAAGTCTTCCACATTATGCAATGAACTTTTTTTTCTGGGGCGATATTTCATGAACTCCACGTTATCATCATTTTTACTATCAGAAGCTTCTTCTCCGAGCATCCTCATAGGTTTTTGAACTTCAGATTTGAATAAAATAATGATAAAATAGTAATCTGTAGTTTCTTAAATTACTGTTTTATTATTCATCACATATATGATTATTCAAACTATGTTATTGATTATATATCAATTTGTTTATAATCTTTTTTCATTTATCAGATATTTATTAAATTAACTTACATCAAAATTCAACTTTATTAAGTAAGATATTATAATAATTACACTGGTCAACATTTGATACAAGAATTATCACCGGACGTAATTGGGGTACACTAGGGATTTTGGGGTCGCTGATTTTGAATCCAAGGTCAGTTAACCTCTATCACGTCTGGTTCAAGGTCATTTCAAGGTCATAGTGCGAAAAACTGGCTAAATATATGTGACAAAATACTTATATAGGTTTGTCGGGTCGTTGAGTCCGAATCTGGAGTTTGCATAACCCTGTGAGTTCACCCATAGGTCATTTCGAGGCCACGCCAAGGTCATACTGAGATTATTATTATTTTATTTCTGGTTTGAGACCTCAGCAGCCCCTGACACTTGGGTAATCCCGTTGCGTCCCTTTGTGAGCCTAAGCATGACCCCATAGCCCTCTACATAAGGAAAGGACCGCAGCCACGCTATTGGCTGATATCTCCAACTCACTGATAAAGTGATTACCTGTGAGTGTTAGACGTTTCCCCGCAACCGCAGGGCAGTAACAAAGGATGTGAGTAGATGTCTCATTACCCTTTCCGCACAGACGACAGAGGGGACTTTCTGCAAGCCCCATCTTATGTCTGTGATATCCTAACTTCCCATGTCCTATGAATAGTTCTGTTAGGACTTTGATTTCATTGCTCCCGAGCTTGAGTATTTCCCTAGCTCGGTTGGAGCTAAGCTTTAAGCCCAAGAGTTTTTTGGCCTGTCTGCAACCAGAAACCAAGTCCCACTCACTCTGATGTTCCTCAGTCAGCCAACTGTTAATTACTTCAGTGACTAGCCTACTGGAAATACCTACCACTGGCTCGGGTCCAGTAAAATTTCTTCCTGCTGCTAGCTTAGCTAGCCTATCCGATATCTCATTGCCCTTGATACCACTGTGTCCAGGGATCCATAGCAGAGTGACTCGGTTTTCGGTCGCTAACGTATATAGTGCTTCAAAGCATTCCCATACTAATAGCGACGTAGTCTTTGTTCCATTCAAGGCCAATATAGCAGCCCTGCTGTCTGAGCAGATACGTATGTTCCTTTCATCGCCGTACTTCCTTGCCTTATAGGCACACTGAAGTATGGCCATAATCTCAGATTGTAGAACTGTGGCGTAGGACCCCATCTCAATTGTGAAGCCCATTCCATTCCTTCTACGATATACGCCGGCTCCTGCATTCTCCTCGTTCCTGGAGCAATCTGTCAACGAGTTGTCTCCATCACAGGGCAGGTATGCGTCGCCGTTAACCCATTCCTCCTTCGTGGATAGGCTAACTCGATACTTCTTGTCGAAGAGGTGGCGAGTGACCATTTTGTCCCTGGGCATGTTCAGGGTCGGCCTTCTCGCGATGTCGACTGGGATCTTCACTGCTGTCGAGATCCTTCTGTCATTCACTAAATTTAGCCTCCAGGCCGCCTTCGCAGCCGCGGCCTTGATGGTAAGATGGAGGGGCTTCAAGCCTATTAGTGCCCCCAGTGCCATCGTTGGTGTCGACTTCGAAGCTCCAGTGACGCCTCTCAAAATCAGTCCCCTGATCCTTTCCAGTCGAGACTTCACCGTGGATAGCTCGACCCTGCTCCACCAGACTACCGCCGCATAGGTTAACCTGGGTCGCAAGATCGCTGTATAATTCCACATAAGTGTCTCCGGTTTCAAGCCCCAGCTTGTCCCTATCGCTCTCCTACAGAGCCATAGGGTCGCTACTAGCTTCTTGCACTTGCTTTCCATGTGCTCATTCCATGAGAGCTTCTCATCCAGAATTACTTCTAGATATTTAGCTCGTTCTTTGATTTCCAGTTGTTGTTCTCCAAGTTTCAATGTACTCGTAGTTCCCCACCTATACCTTCTGGTAAAAATAACCGAAAAATGTGAGAAAAATCCTATATAGGTTTTGGGGGTCGCCGAGTCCGCATCTGGGGTTTGCTTCACCCTGTGAGGTCAACCAGAGGTCATTCTAAGGTCATGTCAAGGTCATACTGAGACGAAAGTGTTAGAAAAATGTGAGGAAAATCCTATATAGGTCTTGAGGGTCGCCGAGTCCGAGTCTGGGGTTCGCTTAACCCTGTGAGGTCACCTATAGGTCATTTTAAGGTCACGCCAAGTTCATAATGAGCTGAAACGGTTTGAAAAGAACATTTTTCTAACACTTTCGTCTCAGTATGACCATGATTCGACCTTGAAATGACCTCTGGGTGACGTCACAGGGTTAAGAGAACCCCAGATTTGGACTCGGCGACCCGCAAAACCTATATAGAATTTTTCACACATTTTTCTAACACATTCGTCTGAGTATGACCTTGACGTGACCTTGAAATTACCTCTGGGTGACCTCAAATGGTTGAGCGAGCCGCAGATTCGGACTCGGTGACCTCCAAAACCTATATTGGCTTTTTCTCACATTTTTCTAACACTTTC
>CAKNXH010060064.1:203860-248266 GCA_932178445.1 Andricus quercusramuli | reverse complement strand
GGTTTTTTTTTTTTTTTTTTTTTTTGATTTCGTAAAATAAATGTGAAGGTTTTTGGAAAACACAAGAATAGACCAAAATTCTGATATGATTATATTTATGCTGAGCTCATAATTCATTGTATGCGTTGTTTGAAGAAAATTGATTTTTATAATTTTGAAAAACCACCCCTAGTACATTTAACGAACCCCGTCTGAGCTGCACGTAATTGAATCAGCCAAAGAGTTTCAAATTAAATATAGTCACCCAAGGCACTTTCTCAAAACTCTTATTAGATATCCCAATTCCTACAATGATATTACACAGACTTACAAAGCTATCTCTAGTACATTTAGCGAACCCAGTCGCAATTGACTTCGGCTAAAGTAGCCAAAAAACATTTTATTTCTAAATAATCACCCCACACACTGTCTCAGGACTTTATTAGATATTGCAAACCGTAAAATATTATTCAACAACCCTCGTATATTAAAGAAACCCATCTCAGTTACCTTCAAATAAAGCAGACAACAAATTGCAAATTAAACATAGTCACTTGAGACACCTTTGTAAGACTCTCTTCCATATCGCTATTCTAATAATAATATTATACGGGCTCAATAGAACATCCCTAGTACATTTAAAAACCCCGTCTCATCTGCCTTCAACAAAAGCAGCAAAAATAGTTAAAAATTAAAGATAGTTACATCCGGCACTCTCAGAAGACTCTAGTCGATATTCTCATCACTAAAATAATATAACACACCCCAGAAAAACACCCCTAGTATATTCAACGAACCTCATCTTAATTGAGTTCGAGTAAAGCAGCTAAAAACATTTCAAATTGAAACATGTCATGTAAGACACCTTCCCAAGACTCTCATAGATATCCCCATCCCTACAATAATACTACACATCCCCAAAAACCATCTATAGTACATGTAATGTATCCAGTCTCAACTTCCTCTACAAAAGCATACAATACAGCTTCAAAAAACCACCCCTCGAACGTTAAACGAAACAGTCTCAACTGCTTTCAACTAAAGCAGGCAAAACATATTCAAATTATAAATAGTTCAACCCTAACACCTTTCTAAAGATCTAGCAGTTATCTCGATTCCTTTAATAATATTATACAGCCTAAGAAAACCACCCCTAGTACTTACATCGAACCCCGTCTGAGCTTCCTCCAACTTGAGCTGCTAAAAAATATATAATTTAAAATAATCACTTCACACACAATTTACAAAATTCATGAGAATGTTGTCGAATTTTGTTGATTGTGGGAAATATCTTTTTCCATTTTTGTATCAGGTTGACCTATGAAGTTGCACCAGAGTCACAACCTACTGCAAAAGAGATCCGAGGAGAAATTATACGAAATGAACTTGCTTATGCACACACTCTTGTCGATGGCACATGGACTGTCGACCTTCTAACGCGTGCTTCTGATTGGTTAATCTTTAATTGTTAATAACTCGGTAATTATTAACTTTACAACAATTTTTATATAATTATTTTCGACGCCATTTTTTTGTTAGAATTCAAAAATACAAATATGTTTTTTGAGTACTGGGACACCCTGTATATATATAGGGATCTAAAAAGAATAGGGTAACAATTTATCAATAAAATAAAATGCTAGAAATACGCATTTATACCTCATTTTACAGCTTTTGGCTTGAATGTTAATGAATTATTATTATCTATAGAAATAGAGAAATTGTCAGAATAAGGTATAATAGTATAAGCGCGAACGTCAGCCGAGAGTTTGGTGTACAGCGAAAACAATAGAAACTAATCCCATGTGAAAATATACGACTGGATCAGTACTGGTCTAGTACAAATTGCCGAAATCCCAGTACTAGGCGCCTGTACTGGGCCAGTACGGGCTTGTAACTTTCCGCAGTACTTGGGTGCTGTAACGTCGCGATACTGCACATCAGTACTGGTTCTGTATTGGCAAACTTTTAACATACTATAATATCGGAATTATATTGAGAAATCAATAAAAATCATTGGTTTGTGGTAAGGGTGCATCTACTTTATCCATTCATCACCATACGAATGCATAGGATTCGAATATTATTTATAATTTCAAAAATGTAAATTTCGACCAAACTTCACGGTTAATTGTAACACCCACCATTGCTATACTCTAACGATATGACAAAAAACTTATTTTTAAAATGATTAATTTATTATTTGCGAGTATTTTGTCTATAAATATTAATTGTCTTCCTTAGAATGAATACAAATATTACATTTTTAAACACTATATTACAATTAAAATTCCTAACGTTACAGGTTTCGAACCTAAATACATACTTAAATCTATTGCTTAGAAATCGGTTGTCTTAACCATTGCTTTAAACATGACATCATCAGGGAGAAGGAATTTCAGGGCCCTTGTACACGATTACAGATCCGCAAGTTGCGGACTTGCGCAAGTCATGAATATAGTGAAAATAGAGATTTTTCCGTTAGCGGAAAAATCTCTGAATGGCGGTAATTTGAATGCTCGATTTTTTAAAAATAGAAACTTTGATGTTTTTCAAATTCGGGGCAAGTGTATTGAGCTAAAAATGATTATGGAGGAATAACGGCGATGAATTAAATACATTTTTGAGTGTTTTAATGAAAAGAAACAAGCCCATGTCAAATCATATGATTTCTCTCCAAGTTCTGTTTACATACGTTTCGGATGTTACCTGATTTGTATCGCTCATTCAACAAAATAATTTTTTTTTTTGCACAGAAGGTAAGTGTAATTAGTAATTGTTAACATAAAAATATTATGCTTTTGCAAACAACAGCCTTTGTAAGACTTACGGCACGTCTTTACGAAAGCGTAGCCGGCATAACCCCAAACATAACATGATAATTTATTATGTTAACAACTGTCAAAAACACTTACCTTACGTGCACGAAAATATTAGTTTGTTTGAGAAGCGAGACAAAATAGGAAACACCGGAAACTCATGCATATATAACTTTGAGAGAAAGCAGCTGATTTGGCATGTGCTCGTTTCTTTTCATCAAAACATTGAAAAATGTATTTAATTCATCGTCTTCATTCGTCCATAATTATTTTTAGTTTAATAAACTTGCCTATAATTTGAAAAACATTAAAGTTTCTATTTAAGAAAAATCGAGCATCCAAAATACCGCCATTCGGACATTTTTCCGCTGACGGAAAAATCACTATTTTCACTATACTCATGACTTGCGCAAGTCCGCAACTTGCGGATCTGTAATCGTGTGAAAGGGCCCTCAGTATTTTTACTCATGGAACAGATGTGCCTCCGCAAGCGGGGCTCTGTGGGGGGTGTTTCTTATTTCCCTAGCTTCTCGTGGGACAAAAAAAAATGTTACACAACAAAAATAAATTGCAAAACACAAACAATGAGGGATCCGCTTCGGGCCCCTCTCCCAAACCACCGCCAAAAGTGGGAGGCTCCGTAAGGGACAACCCACCAGAGGCGGTGCGAAACAGTGATGATGGTGGAGACAAAAATGTCGAAGCCGTAGGAGTGCAACTAACGGAACTCTCCGTAAAGAAGAGGAACCGTAGTGGTGCACAAAAGAAGAGAGACAGTAATGCACGGCTCGCAAACAGCAGCCAAGGCTCCTCACAGGGGGCAGTGGCTGCGGGAAATTTACCCGGAGCAAATCCTCAGGCTTATTCCATAGGCAAGAGGAAGAAGAGCTCCGGAGAAACTCCCCCAAACAGGGAGTTGAAACGGCAGAAGGCCCTGGTAACACAGGGTCTTACATTCGCACAGATGGCCAACAACGCCCTGGTGAGGGTTGTCGTTGCGTCGGGTTATCCTGATGATTGTCTGACTCTTGAGGACTTGGACAGTTTGAGGGATGAAATCTCAAAAGGGATTGACGCGTTACCTCGCGAGGGACGCGCCCCCAGATTCAACGACATCTTCCTTAGGTCGGGAGCCATCTTTGTAGAAGCCGCTGACATCTGGTCGCGAGACTGGATTGTCGAGAAAACCCCAACGTTCAGGCTAAAAGAAGGTCTGAACTTGGAAGTCAAGGGGACGCAGGGTCTGCAAAGGTACCGCAGAGCGACCGTACTGATTCCCGGTAACCCCGAGAGTCCGGCGACCGTTCTGGGGCGCCTGAGTTTTCAGAACCCGTCCTTACGAACTGATTCGTGGAAGGTATATTCCGACGGGCAGGGATCCAGGCCGAAGGGGAGAGGCTGGATTCTGGTTGTTGGACTTCCTGAATCCTCGATCAGAGCCCTGGCGGCTCTAGATTATCGTCCCTATCTAGGGGCGAGTAGGCTTACCTTCCGGGTGACCCAACTGGGATCCGCAGGGGTCCCAGAAGCATCCGGAGATGCCCCGAAATAGCCTCTTAATGGCTGAGACGGGAATCTCCATTACGCAGATTAATTTGCACCACAGCAAAGGCGCCTCGGCGGTTCTAGCCAGACGCATGTCTGTGGTGCAGACAGGGCTCGCCCTAATCCAAGAACCCTGGTTATACAGGGAAAGGATTTGTGGCTTGTCAGGATGTGGCTCCATATACAAGGGGCCACACGAAAAAACGCCAAGGGCATGCATAGCCGTCAAGGGTATGGATGCGATCTTGGCGCCTAAATTCTGCTCCAGAGATCTCACCGTTATTAAGGTGAGACTCAGGGGCAGTAGCGGAGAAAGGCTAGAGGTATTTATTGCCTCGGCTTATTTCCCTGGTGATGCCGGGGGACCTCCGCCTCCCAGAGAGGTGGAGGCTCTAATTCGGTATTGTCAGGAGAATAAGATTCCTCTTCTGTTGGGCTGTGATGCTAACTCTCACCACACGGTGTGGGGAAGCACAAACATCAATGACAGAGGGAGAGATTTAATTGAATATATAGCAGGCACAGAGCTGGAGATTCTGAATCTGGGTGATACTCCCACATTCCAGACCAAAAACAGGAGTGAGGTTCTCGATTTGACTCTATGTTCAGGTGCACTGAGGAGCAGGGTAGTTGATTGGAGAGTCTCCGATGAGGAGTCTCTTTCGGATCACAAACAGATAGTGTTCCGATTAACCCTAGGAAAACCGGTGGTTTCTAATATCAGAAACCCCAGAAATACACTTTGGGACTCATATAAAGAGGAACTCGAAGGGAGGCTTGCGGAATTCCCCACAAGCTATGGTACCATTGATGAGTTGGAGCATGCCGCGGATTTTCTGCGAAGGGCTCTGACAACATCATATGAGAACAATTGCCCCACAAGCACTATCAAGTCTAGGAAGGGAGCAGAATGGTGGAACACCCACCTGGAGAGACTCCGTAGAAAGGCAAGAATGTTGTGCAATAGGGCGAATAGATCTAAATTGCCTTCGGACTGGGACATCTATAAGAGGGCCCAGTGCGAATACAATAAAAATATGAGGAAATATAAGCAGGAAGATTGGAGGGGCTTCTGCGAGGAATCGAAAATCATTCCGGAAACAGCGAAGCTCCACAAGATCCTAGCGAAAAATCCGGAAGCTCGCCTCGGGCTCATAAGGCTCGATAATGGTGAGTTTGCCGAGGATGAAAAAACAACGCTGAATCACCTGATGGAAGTTCACTTCCCGGGTTTTCAGCGAATCGGAACCGACCTACAGGAGGAAGACCGGGGCCAGGGGGTGGAGAGGGCCGACTGGAGTTTCGCCGCTAAAGTCACTGATTACAAAAAGGTGGAATGGGCCGTAGGGTCCTTTTGCCCCTTTGAATCACCAGGGGCGGATGGCATTTATCCAGCGCTTTTACAAAAAGGCATGGATTTGGTCGTCCCTCCTCTGACGAAATTATTTAGGGCAAGTATAGCCCTTAAACACGTGCCATCGGCATGGAAGGATGGCAGAGTGGCCTTCATACCCAAACCTGGGAGGGAGGGTTACACTGCTGCCAAAGATTTCCGACCAATCAGCCTAACGTCCTTCATTCTGAAGACGCTAGAGAGGCTGGTCGAGAGATACATTAGGGATGAGGTGCTTTTGGCCTCCCCGTTGCATAGAGGGCAGCATGCTTTCCAGGCAGGCTGCTCGGTAGAAACTGCGCTTCATGCTGTTGTAGCAAAATTGGAGCAGCAGTTGGAACAAAAGGGGTACGCTGTGGGCGCTTTCTTGGATATAGAGGGTGCCTTCAGCAATACTCCTCCAGAAGTCATCTCTCGAGAGGCTCGGAGATGTGGCGTGCCAGTTCAGCTAGTATGCTGGATAGGAAGTATGCTACGCCGAAGAAGACTCGAAACCAGATGGGGTGAAGGCCTAGTAAGGGGGATAGCTCCGCGGGGGTGCCCACAGGGGGGTGTCCTGTCGCCCCTCCTGTGGTGCATTGTAGTGGCCGGCCTCCTTCGTAGGCTAAATGAAGAAGGGTACTATACCCAAGGATATGCAAACGACTTTGTAATCCTAGTTAGGGGGGCTCATCTGGAAACACTGATGGGTCTTATAAGGTCGGCGCTGCGCATCGTAGAGCTCTGGTGCGATAGCACAGGGCTCTCGGTCAATCCGGAAAAGACCAACCTGGTCATTTTCACGAGGAATTATAAAGTTCCGAAAGCTGACGCTCCTGTATTTTGTGGTGGGAAGCTGACGTTTTGAGACTCGGTTAAATATCTAGGAGTAATCCTGGATAGCAAGCTGAGCTGGGCGAAGCACCTGGAGACCCAATGCAGGAAATTTGTCATGACTTTTTGGATGTGCAGGAGAGCCTTTGGGTTGACGTGGGGGTTAGGGCCTAAAATGCTTGCATGGCTCTACTCTGCTGTCTTAAAACCCAGGCTCCTACATGCGGCCGTGGTCTGGTGGCCACGAGCGGAATATAAAACAATGCAGGACAGGCTGCGAAGATTACAAACGCTAGCATTTAGGGGTTTGACTGGAGCAATGAGGACTGCGCCTACAGCGGCGATAGGATTCATGCTCTGTGAAGAACCCCTACATGTTGCGATAACCGCCAGAGCGGCTCATGCGATGGGCCGCCTGACAAGAGCAAATAGATGGACTCCGGGGACTAAACACACTAGACTCCCGAGTGATATCAGTACACTGCCGATTCTACAGATGAGGCAAGATAAAATAACAAAACGCTTCAACTTTGCCAGAGCTGTCCGCGTCTGTATCCCAAGTGGGGATCTGTGGAAAGAAAACGGTAACCCGCTCCTCCAGGGGGAAATCTGGTATACGGATGGCTCCAGGGGAGAGGGAGGGTCAGGAGCGGGAATTTATGACAGTAAGAGAGGGAAAGGGATAGGGATCACACTTGGGCGACATGCCACTGTCTTTCAAGCGGAGGTCCTGGCCGTCCTTCGCTGTGCTGAAGTACTAATAGAGGAAAACGCTGCTGGCAGACAGATCACGATCTGTTCGGACAGCCAAGCGACACTAACTGCAATCAGGAAACCAGACATAACATCAGAACTGGTTTGGGAATGCAAAAAGGCATTAAACCAACTTGCAGAAAGAAACAAAGTTGCTCTTATATGGGTCCCTGGCCACACAGGGATCAAGGGCAACGAAAAGGCGGACCAGTTGGCAAAGTGCGGCGCAGCGGGCGAATTCGTAGGACCGGAACCGGTACTGGGAATAGCGTCATGCAGTGTCGGGATGGCTATTAAAAACTGGATCCGAACAAAACACAGGGAATACTGGGAACAAACCAAGGGGTGTCGTCAGGCGAAATCCATCCTGGGGTATACCTATAGGATGGACAGAGCCAGGGAAATCCTGAGTTTACCCAAGAAAGACATAAGGACAGTGGTACGGATCCTGACAGGGCACAGTCACTTGAACTATCATATGCACAAAATGGGGTACAGCCCCACGACAGAATGCAGGAGGTGCGGCAGGGATGACGAAACATCCCTGCATGTATTATGCCAGTGCCCGGCATTAGCTAGGCTCAGGCAACAGACCCTCGGTGTCCATTTTATGGAAACAGAGGAAATCGAAACGCGATCGGTGGTCGACATACTAGGCTTCGTCAAGAGGTCTGGGGTCAACTGCTGAGAGTGAAGAAGTAAGGGTGTGGCACAATAGGCTTTATAGCTTGAGCGCCAGGGGAGTTCACTACTGGATTTCCCGCCCGTATTAAACCTAACCTAACCTATGGTAAAACTTCAGCCTCACTCTTACAGCTGAGGAAAGAGACGTAGTGGTGGAAACGCCATATTGGTTTCGCGAGCAAAAATTCCGAAATTTCTTCTCCCTGAGGAGGCTTGCTCTAAACCTACATAATTGAAAGTGAATAAAAAACCATCCTCATAGGCAACGGCTCAAGTTTGAAATTTGAAACTCACTTTTTCTAATGACTTATTTATTATTATATGACTTTATGTAGATGTGTGTTATGTTTTGCTTTTTTGCTGTTTTAGAACATTTTATAATTTTTAGGAATTGCAAAAAATGTAGTTTTCTTCGTACATTTACAATTTCTCATAAAAAAGGAAGCTATAATTTTTTCTTCAAAAACACAGGACAAAAATTATTACCACGATAGTTGTATTAATTGTTTTTCGACATTTTACTACACATGAACCATATTCTTAAAGGTATTATTTTCATTTTTTAAATGTCTATATTGTCGGCATAGCACTGCTCCGATCGTGGAGCCAACGGTTAGCCAGTACTGGGCGATTTGCCGATTTTCAGCACTGGTGACCAGTATTGGTGCAGCACTGTGCTGGTGGTGAACTCCGGAGGAGTACAGAATTTTCCACTTAGGACTGTAGATAATGATAAGTAATAAATAATTGGTACTACATAGGTCAACACATGCACATCTTGTTGAATAGAAAGAAATTTTGGAATGTTGTGAAATCAACAGAAGCAACCAATAAAATCTGAAAGGCAAACTAGTGATGCAGAAAATGTGAATAAATTACAATATATATGAAAATATATGAGTATTCCTACCCGAGTCGAAATTTAGGTCCTACTTTGAACCTATAACACCTACCTTAGTAGTCGCTGGAGCAGCAAAGTAGGTTTAAAATAAGCAGCGATTTCAATTCAATTTAGACCCTACTTTGACGCTAAAAATATCCGAAATCGGCCGTTTTTCCACGTGTAGCGTCAAAGTAGGGTCTAAATAAGATCCTACATTGGTGCTCCAGGCCCTACCCTACATTGGCACTCCAGACCCTACCTCGGTGCTCCAGCCCCTACACTGGCATCGATAATAATAATAATAAAAATAATAATGGCGTAATTTCGGTAATGACAATCAATTTTCATTTTGGGTTCCATTCTCTGCAGAAATACTTTTACTATGAACTGTACCTCAGGAACTTAATATTGAAACAAAACTCATGAAGTACAAAATTCTTTGTTTGCAGTGTTTTTTATTATACAATTTGAAAACCTACTTGTCAAATATCTTTGACGTTCACTTCAGTTTAGTGGAAAGATCTCTCAAGAGAAAGAAACCGATTTGGCTTGAAATTACAGACTAGTCCGACAATTTTTTATTTAATTTTTGTTGTCCGTAACCTCCAAATTTAGTTGTCTTTCGAAAGTCAAAAATCTGATTTATATTCTTTGCTGACTACTTGGGACGATAGCATTCGATAACTTAAGGTTAAAATGGAAACTTTAGTTTCGCTTTTGTAAGAAAATTAACATTTTTAGGAAGAATCTTTTCCTTTTTGCTTACAGATACTTTATTACTGCTAATATCAAGAAACTGACCGATTCACATGGTCGCAAACCAAATCAGTTTCAAAATTCTTAATCTGCAAATGACAGATACGCCATTTACGGAGTCGCCTTTTCAGTGGGTTCTTGTTTCCTGGGTGTAGCTTCTAAATATTCAAAGTAGGGCCTGTAGGTTCTAACTGAGTCAAAGGAGGCTCTAATGTTTCATTCTCTAGGAGTAAAAACCTCAAAGTAAGGGCTATAGGTTTAAATAGAGTCAACCCAGGTTCTTATGAGGAGTTGCAGGTTCAAAGTAGCTTTTCTAAATTTCAACTCGGACATTGTACCGTAGTCTTTCTGGTTATAGTAGTTGTTATAGCATATAGTAAATAGAACAAGAATTCAAGGTAGCTTTTATTTCATAACATTATTTACTACTTTAGATTGCTTCAATCGTTCAAACTTTTCACGATACGAGTGAGAATGATAATAATATGAAGTTTGTGCGACATTCAAATATTCACGAGGTATAATTATTAGAGATAATAAATTGTTTTCGTGTTATGCAGCATTGGAAATAATATAAGCCGTCTATTTATACTAACAGACTACTTCACTCACTGATAAATACACACATAAATAAAACATTGTTATTTGCACTTACAATGAAAAATGTTCGAATCTGTTCATGAATTGCTTCTGAATATATCAATTTGCCCACAGATATTTGTTTGTCCCATTGTGTGCCGCGCGTGTATATATAGCGTATAGCGTGCAATATTGGGGTGGTCCAAAAAAAAGCAGTTTAATTTTTTTTGCGAAATGGCCTATTTTGGGAGGTTTCTGAAAAAAATGAACGCGTAATTTGTCCGCCTTGGATAATTGATCAAATAAGCAATACGGAGATTCTAAATTTATCTCAAATGTATACCTTCTCTTCTATACCTCCACCTACACTTCCCTTTCTCACATTTCTTATATGAATTTCTTGATCCGCAGGTCCATGAAGTTAGCATCTCCACAATCGAAATTCCCAAATTTCTTTGTATTAGAATTTTTGGTATTTTGAGAGCTAGTTTTGGGCTCCACTACTTCTTTTGAAAATTCTAATTATTAGTGGAGGTGCTGACTTGACACAAGGCAGTACCTCCACTATATAAAAATTCAAAAAAATGATATAAAACACATGTCGTACTGACCTGACAAATTCATATCTGCGTGTTAGCAAGGAGTTGTTTTTTAACGTTAAGTGTTGCAGCCGAAAAAATGGAGTTGGTATCTTTGAGGAGCCCAGAAATCAGAGTCCATAAACTACTGGCACTGTACAATTCTCAAAAAGATTACATATTTTTTCACAAAGTCATATCTATGTGGTACAAAGGAGTTAATTCTCGACGTTAAGAGTTGGAGCCCAAAAATCTAAGTTGGTATTTTCGAGGAGCCCAAAAAATCAGAGACTCTATCCACACTTTAAAATTTTCAAAAGATTATTTTTTAACAAAGTCATATCTACGTATTATCAAGGGATTTTTTTAACGTTGATGGATAAAACCTGAAAATCGGAGTTGCTATTTTTGAAAAGTCCAAAAATCAGAGAATCAATTTACCTTATAAAATTCTGAAAAGATGATTTTCCGGCAAAGTCGTACTGACAGTATACAGAGGGGTTGGGTTCTTGGACTTTTAAAAAATACGAGTACCAACGACGTCGTTGATGTTACGATTTGCTGTGATGACTCTGCCGCGCAGTAAAAGAAAGTCGGTAACTGAATTTTTGATGAAATTTGAGGTACTGATATATTTACAATCGTACAAACTCCCTCTTTTATGCGTTACATGATTCATAATAAAATAATGGCAATAGAGGTTTCAGGGAACAAAATTTCGCCCTACGGTCTCTAAAACAAATGCAACTCTTTGTTTTAGTTACGCTTATATTATTATTATTCATTCGTGTAGCAAGTTCCAGGTAAAGAGTGCTGTTACTCGAGCCGTCTAAAGAATCGGTTATCAAGAAACCGTCATAAGGAGGCCGCACTCAAACGGCCTTGTCTACGGAAATAATCTGCTGCGCACTTGTATTTATTTCCATGTATTATTATTATTATTATGCCATTAAGCCATATCCCTTTCGCAGTTAGCGTGACTCACTTAGTTCCGGGGATTGCAGGGACCGAATTGTATGGAGCGGTATAGGGGGGATGGGATTTTCAGATTAATCTAGAATTTCCGTGTTGTTCACGTAAATAACACGTTCGTTCCGCAACACTGCTCCGACCCAGGTCGCTGATCAATCTTTCATGTCATCATGTGAAGCTCCCCACTGAGGCCCATTAGTATGCAATGTTTTCCGCTTCAGGCGTCATTCACTCCACTGCCACTCATAGTCATGTATTTCTTATAAACTATTTGTCGCCACACTTGCCTGTCTTGGCATACCTCTCTAGCTTCCTTCACGTCTATGCTTTTTCTCATGCAATCTCTTTCGCTTCTACGGCTTTCTATATTTCTTCGAATTATGGTCTCATTTACACATTCTAACCATTATTTCCTAGGTCTGCCTCTGAGTATGCTGCCATTTACTTAACTTCGATATACTTGTTTCGTCAGTCGTTCATTTTTCATTCCTTTGAAATGCTCAAAACATCTCAACGAATTTCATTCCCACTTTTCAACCAGCGTTTCCTCTACACCACATTTTTTGTGGATGCTATCATTACTGACTTTGGCCATAAGCGTTTTACTGTACACATTGCGAAGGAATTTCATGCCAATGCCGTTAATTTTACTCTTGTCCTTTTCTTGGTAGGTCCAGGTCTTGCCACCGTACAGCACAGTGAATGTAAGTACAGAAATGTATATCCTCATTTTAGCTTCATCTCATGCACTTTTACTTCTGGCAGTAAAACCTACACTGCAGATAACCTACCTACCCTCGTTCGTGCGCCTATCTGTCCACCGATCTGTTTCTCAGCAGTGAATAAAGTACCAAGATACACATACTTATCAGCTTGTTCTATTCTGCCATCGTCTAAGACAATGTTGCATACTGTTATTTCATTATTTTCTTCGAACACTCTAATTTTTGTTTTATTCACATCAATTTTTGAACCCATGTTCTTCATGCTAGTATTTAGTTTGCTCAAAATTCTTTGCAAGCCATTCTTAGACACGTGTCCGCGAATATAATAAATAGCCATCAGGACATAACGCATCCTTGACTAACACTTGCATAATATCAAACTACTGACTCTACTATTACTCTATGTTTATTTCAACCTCATAGAGAAAAAACTGTTAGGTTTCTTTTTTAAAAGATGATTTTTTCGTTAAGAAAAAATTCATTTTTTATTCAACTATGCGAGATACGAAGAAAGTTTTGTTCGCACAGTGAGGAAAACGTGATACCATACTTTGTTAGAAAAATCTGTACAAGATTTAGTATAAATGTAATGGAAACAAGAATGCACGACATGAAATTAAATTTAGTATACCAGTGCATAGTAAATTTAGTATAATATGCATAAACTGAATTTAGCATGCACGTGCATGAAGTTTAGTTTACGTGTATACTAAATTCAATATACATGTGCACATTGTGCACGAAATGTAGGATACGCATATATTAAATTCAGTATACGCCGAAACAAAGGACCAAGTTGCTTAATCTGAATCTTCATCGATTTCTCTTGTTTTCACAATAATCGCAAACGATATTTCATCATTGCGTTTTATGTGATTAATACTTATTTATCATGTTTCTAACTGAAAAATCACGATTATTGGGACATATACCTTGAATGTGAATTGTATTTTGAATTCCGCTTGAATACAATACAAATTCAGGATAGCAAGTTTTATTCAATTAGCATATCCTAATATACGCATCGATTTCATGAGTTTTTATCTTAGTTTTTCAAATTTCACATACAAAGCTTCGAAATTTTTAAATAATAGTATGGTAAAGCTACATCACATAAGAATTCCAACAAATTCAACGGCATGCGAGCCTGCCACCAGCCACGTTGCGCGATCCGCGTAAATCAAAACGCGCTTGTGCAGCTGAATATAGTAAACACGTAAACACTTACTGTACGCTCAATAAATTTAGTATACATACAAGTTCATCAAAGAAATTCAGTATACGTAAGTATACTAACATTACAAGACTTGCATGTTGGTGGCGGAAGTGAGAACGTGTGTGGTGACAGGTGATGAGAGGATTTTACTGAATTTGTGTGGAAGGTGTGAGTGGAGTGTGAGGGTGGAAGCCGAGGAGGTGAGTAGAGTTGTGTGGGGTGGATTGGGGAGATAAAAAGTGGTTTTTGACGAGGGAGTGAGGTGGGATTAAGGTAGATAGTGAAAGTGAGGTTAGGTTGGCAAGCAGTCGGAGGAGCTTGCGGTCGGGAGTCTTGGGCATTTGAGGGCTCAGGGGTGGTTATAGCAGAGTTAGGGGATGTAAAGGGAGAGAAAGGGGTGTCTGCAGGGGCCGTAAGTTATAGAAAAGGAAAAAAAACAAAAACAAAAAAAAAACAAGGGAAATAAAGGGAAAATTTGGCGGCTAATCTGCAGAGACATCGGTCGGCCGCGGTGGGTACTGCATGGCGGAGTCCCAGTTACCGGAGGCAGAGCGGGAGGTAAGCAGTGAGAGTGCTGTCAGTGCTGCTAGTGAAGTTGACGGGGAGGAAATTTTCCACGTGCCACGACGGACAACAAGGCGTGGCTCCGGGTCGAGTAGCGCGTCTGGGAGAGGGGGAAGGCGGAACGAAGGAAGCGAGAAGGTAAGGGAGAGAGAGTCGAGCACAAGTGACGGGGAGGATCTCTTGAAGAGGAAGAGAGACAGCCGAGAAAGTCCGGACAAAAGCGAATTGGAGAGTCCATTCAAGAAAAGCGTGAGAGCACGTAGGTCACCCCCCCAAAAAATGGAGGGATTGTCAGAGAAGGAGGCTGTCGGGATGCTGGTAGGCGAGATCAGGGGGCTAAGGAAGGACGTGGAAGGTATGAGGAAAGAAATGAGAATTAGAGATGAGAAATGGGAAAAGGAGATGAAAGAGATGAGGGAGAGAGTAGAGGGGTTAGAGAGGGAAAGGAAAGAGAAGAAAGTTAAAATAAAGCAGACGGGAGAGGAGATCAGGCTGTGGCAGGAAAGGACGGAAAAGAGACTTGAGAAGGTGGAGGGCAGGACGGAAATGGAAGTAGGAGACGGAGGTGGGGGAAGTGAGAGTAAAGGTATTTGGGAGAGGGTAGAGAATATGATAAAAGATAAAGTAGGAGAGCGTAGGAATGAAAAGGAGGAGAGGGCGGATAGGGAACGGATAAGGGCAATGCAGTTGAGAATGGAGAGAAAAGAGAAGGCAGAAAGGAGAAATAATATTATGATATGAGGGTTGAAGTTAAAGAGTGGAGAAGAAAGGGAGGGCGTGGAAGAACTGCTACAGAGCATAGGGTGGGTTAAAGGCAGGGTAGGGAAAATTAAGTTGGAGGGGAGGAAAGAGAAGGTAGTGGCGGTGGTGGAGTTGGAGAGCTGGGAAGAAAAGTTGGGGGTAATGCGGAATAAGAGTAGGATACAGGATGAGGGAGTTTTTATAGATCACGATTTGACGAGAAAGGAAAGGGATGTACAGAGAATGCTTTATGACAGGGCGAGGAGGGAGAAGAGAGAAGGAAGATCGGCGAAGGTAGGATATAGAAAAATAAGAGTAGACGGGAAGATGTGGGTGTGGGATGAGGAGAGAGAAGTGTTGAAGGAAGTGCAGGGGGATTTGTTTCGTAGGAAGTAGGGGGGTGGGGGTAACGCACGGTAGAGGAGTAGTGAAGGCGCTGTACTGGAACGTAGCAGGGGTAAAGAAGAAGGACGAGGAGTTCTGGCGGTATATCCAGGAATTTGATGTTGTTGGACTGGTAGAGACGTGGGTAGAAAGGAAGGAATGGGATAGAATAGAGCCAAAGCTACCAAGGGGGTATAGGTGGAGGCTTCAGGAGGCGGTCAGAGTAAAGAAGAAAGGAAGGGCCAGTGGGGGAATTATAACCGGGGTTAGAGATGGATTAGAGGAAAAAGTTCATGGAGAGGAAGAGGGGGAGGGAGTGCAAATGAGGGAAATAAAAATAGGAGGGATAAAGTGTAAGTTTATGACAGTGTACAACAAGGATGGGATGGAAAGAATTAAAGAAAGAGTGGAAGACCTGCTGGGCGAAAGAGAAGAGGGTATGGTGGTATTGGGTGGGGACTTTAATGCGAGAATGGGGAGCGAAGGGGGACTTTACAGGGAAGGGGAGAGCTTCGAGAGGAAATCGAAGGATAATGTAATAAATAAGGAGGGGGAGATTCTAAGGGACTGGATGGAGGATAGAGGGTGGGCAGTGGCGAATGGTATGGCAAATGGGGACGAAGAGGGAGAATACACATATGTAAGTAAGGTGGGGGTATCGGTGATAGATTATGTGGTCATGAATATGCAAGGATGTGAGGAGACGGAAAAATTCGCAGTAGAGGGTAGGGTGGAATCAGACCATCAGCCATTGAGTCTGTGGATAAGAGGTGAGGGTGGCGGAAGACAAGGCAGGGAAGAAGTCTCGATAGAGGAGAAGGTGACCTGGACGAGGGAGGCGGTGGAGTGGTATCAAGAGGAGCTAGGAAAGGTACGCTTTGGAGGGGAGTCGGTGGAAGAGATATGGGAGGATCTGAAAGAGAAGGTGAAAGGTTGTGTGCAAAAGAAGGTATTTAGAAAGAAGAAGAAGGGAATGGTGAAGCCGTGGTGGGATAGGGAATGTAAAAAGATGAAGAGGAAGGTGAAGAGGAAGTACAAGAAGTGGAAAGAGGGTAATGCGAGAAGGGAAGAGTACGTAGAAATGAGGAAGGGGTTTAGATTGGTGTGTAAGAAGAAAGAACAGGAAAAGGAGAAAGATCTGGAAGAGGAGTTAGCAAATGTTAAGACAGAAGGGGACGTCTGGAAGATAATAAATAGGTTTAGGAAGCGTAGGGTGGGGGTTAGCGAGAAGATAGGGAGTGAGGAGTGGAGACAGTTTTTCAAAGAATCATTCCAGGGCTCGGATTCAAGGAAGAAGGATGGGGGAAGTAGAAGAACGGGGGAGGCAGAGATGGAGGAGTTGAAGGACGAAGAGATAGAGAAGCAGATAAGGAAGTTGAAGAGGTCAAAAGCAGCAGGGCTGGATGGGGTAGAGAACGAAGCATGGCTGTTTAGTACACAAGAGGTTAGGGAGAGGCTGAAGGAGGTAGTGAAGAAAGTATGGAGGGGCGAGGGATTCCCAGGAGGGTGGAGAGAGGGGCTAATAGTGCCACTGTATAAGAAAGGGGATAGAGATAGGCAGGAAAATTATAGAGGGATTACGCCAATGAATACGGCGTATAAGGTATACGCGATGGTGGTGGCAGAGAGACTGCGGAAGGATGTCGAGGGGAAAGGAATATTGCCGGAGACGCAGGCGGGATTTAGGGCGGGTAGGAGTACTATCGACAATATCTACGTGATGCAGCACGTGGTGGATAGAGAATTAGCGAAGAAGGGGACGAGAGTGTACGCGTTTTTTGTGGATCTCAAAGCCGCATTTCCATCGGTGGATAGGGGGAAGTTGTGGGAGGCAATGGAGGATAGGGGAGTAGAGAGAGGCCTAATTGAAAGGGTAAGGGAGATATATGAAGAGACCAAAGACAAGGTAAGAGGAGGGGAGGGGATTTCCGAGGGATTCTGGATGGATAGGGGTCTAAGGCAAGGGTGTCCACTTAGCCCAACGCTTTTTGCGATTTTAATTGCGGATATGGAAAGTAAGCTGGAGGCCGGGGTGGTAGGAGGAGTAAGGATAGGAGGGGTTAGAATTTGGTCACTAGCGTATGCAGATGACATAGTGTTGCTGGCAACCAGCGAGGAGGCCTTAAAGGAGATGATGAAGAGGTTGAGAAGATACCTGGATGAAAAGGGGTTAGAGCTGAATGCGGAAAAGTCCAAGGTTTTGGTGTTCAGAAAAGGAGGGGGAAGGGATAAGGGAAGGGAGTGGAAGTGGAAGGGAAAGGAGGTACAGGAGGTGAAAGAGTTTGTGTACCTGGGCTTCGTGTTTCGAAGGAATGGGGGAGTGGATGGTCACATAAAAGAGAGAGTGAGGAGGGCAAATGTGGTGATGAGGCAGGTGTGGGGGTTGGGAATGAAGTTATTCGCAGATGACTTTGGAAGGAGAATGAAATTGTTTGATTCACTAGTGATGAGTGTGCTATTTTATGGGGTAGAGGTGTGGGGATGGAAGGAAAGTGAAGAGGTAAATAGAACGCAGGAGAGGTATGTAAAGTGGACCCTGGGGTTGGCAAGGAACACGCCTAATTATATTGTCAGGAGGGAGACGGGGAGAACGAGTGTAGGAATTCTAGCAGGGAGCCGGGCGTGTAAATATGAGGAGAAATTTTTGGAAGTGGGGGGGAGTAGGCTGGTTAGGGAGTGTTGGTGGGAGAAGGAGAACAGGGGAGGGGGTGGGAAGATGGAGGCGGAGAGGGAACGGTATTTTAGAATGAATGGATTGCAGATGGATGAAGTGAGAAGGATGCACGAGGAAGGAAGGAAAGTTTATGAATTGGTTAAGCAAAACAGCATGGAGAGAGAGAAGACAGAAGGGGAAGAGAGAACAAGAGAGTCAAGATTTAACGGGAACTATGTGTGGATTATGCCAAGGGCAAGAGCGCAATATTTGTGTGTGAAAGGAGAGAAAGGAAGTCAGGAACTTATAGCGAGGATGAGGTGTGGGTGTATGGAGGGTTTCAATAGGTTTTGGCTCTCTCGAGAGAAGAGGATGTGTGAACTGTGCGGAAAGGGGGATGCAAGAGTGGAGCACTGGCTGGAGGAGTGCGGGGAGGTGGAAAGAAGTGAGATAAGCATGGAGGCATTACTGCATGAAAAGGGGGAAAGAAGGGCAGTGGCATGGGTGAAGGGAGTGGTGGGTAAGATGGAGATGAAGAGAAGGAAGGAGGAAGAGGAGTGGAGAAGGAAAGATTGTAAATAGGAGAGAAAGTAGATATAAGTAAGATGTAAATATTGTAAATAGTAGATAAGTAATAGGTATTAGCTGCGAAAACAGAGGTTGGCAAGTGAGGCAATGCGAAAAAGTAGGGACATGCGAGCGAGGCGAGGCGAAGCGAGGAAGGCAAGGCGATACGAGCGTGCGGCGTAGAGATAAGGAATGGATGGATGTTAGTTTTTAAGGGTTAGTTTTAAGGAAATTCTGTAAAAAAAGGGATGTGTAAGCAAGTCAGTTTTTCAAGGCCAGCAGGCTGAAAAATAAACGTTTATCTATCTACTAA
The DNA here is from genome assembly GCA_932178445.1 of Andricus quercusramuli. Lineage (NCBI taxonomy): Eukaryota > Metazoa > Arthropoda > Insecta > Hymenoptera > Cynipidae > Andricus > Andricus quercusramuli. Next base: position 229,349 of record CAKNXH010060064.1, on the reverse strand, counting down.
CATTACAAAGAGTAATAAATTTAGTAAACATATAAGAAATTTAATATGCCCCCAGGTGCGAATTGTCGGTCGGCCCAACTTTATGAACCAATGTTCGGGCCAACCAGCGTAATGATAACGCATACCGCCCGTATTTTACATAGTTGGGCCAACGATTGTTGTCATGGTTAAGCCAACCGCGGAATACAAGGTTGGGCTGCCATTATTTTTCAAAGTGGACCCAACTTAGCCATTGCCTCGATGTCATTCACCAAATCGTTCTCTTGTTCTGCGGCCCCTAATTTTCCTCTGATTAAATACACTGTTCTGCTTTTATCTAGTCCAAACTCTATGTGGATATCATTGGAAAACTGCTTTGTGAAATCAATCACTTGCTGCAGTTTCTTGTCCGAACTAGCGTACAGCTTCAGGTCATCCATGAATAGAAGATGGGTCAATTGATGGCCATCCTTGTTATCATGCACTCTGAACCCATGAGACATGCTATTTAGAGTTTTGCTCGGTGGGTTCAACGCTAAACAGAACCATAATGCACTGAACAAGTCTCCTTGGAATATACCCGTCGTAATGCGTATTGATCTAGTTATCCTTGGTTGTCCATGATCAAAATACTTGATTCTTGTACCCCAAACCATCATCGCACGACCTAGGAAGTCAAGGATGTGTGGACAAATTTTGTATACTTTTAAGACTTCAAGCAAATAGTCATGTGGTATGGAAGGGAACGCTTGCCTGTAGTCAATGTATGCCATGTGCAAGTTTCTTTGATGTTTACGAGCTTGCGTCATGGCAACAGCGTCTATGGTGACTAGATCTTTACTGCCTCGCGAGTTTTTACAACATCCTTTTTGTTCTTCTGTAAGGATGCAATTCTCGTCGCAGTGAGAATATACCTTATCTGCTATGATAGCTGTAAGACATTTATATATTGCTGGAAGACAGGCTATCGGTCGAAATTCAGATTGATTTTGAGCATCTGGTTTTGTAGGCAACATATACGTAGTACCCTGCAGCATAAAGCCTGGCATCAGATCTGGATGTTCAATGATCTTCTGAAAACACCATGCCAACGCAGGATGCACACTAGTCAGGTACTTGTACCAGAAATTGTGCACCATGTCCGGACCTGGAGCTTTCCAGTTACATGCTTTTTTCAAAACCGCTGAAACATCTAAAGCTGCGATGTTCATCAGCTCCATTTCACGGTTATTGCTTGCTCTTGCTTTCTCTGGTTAAAACCACGCAGTGTCCAAATTGCTTCTGTTAGTTTTTCCTGAAACATCTGACCAATAGTTAGTCATGTGTTCCAATCGAGGGACTTCCGTGTCTTGTTGGTTATTTTGCTTTACACTCAGTTCACGATAGAACCTTCTTTCATCTGCCTGAAAGGTTCGATTTTGTTGCCTCCTTGCACTACTTTTCTTGTACCGACGCAGTCTAGCAGTAAGAGCATCAAGTCTCTGCCACTGGAAGTCTATAATCTCATCCAATATTGCTGGTGTTAATGTCTTGATGTACTGAGGGTGGATGATTTTAATAACATGGTGTATCAGCTTTCTGGTTCGATTTCCTTCCTTATATTGAGTCAGTCGACCCAATTTGCACCTTACTTTGCTGACATCCATATCCAACCTGATCTTCCATGGTGGATCTCGCTCGTGTCTTGGGGCAGAGACTGCATTTATAGGTCTAGTTCTGCGGCCCAGCGTTCTAACGGTTGCCACAGCTGCACAGTATACAAGAGTTTGCACCTCTCACTCATTTTTTGTTGCGTTGAAATGCATAGGTAACACCTTGCTGTTCAGGTGTTCTATTAGTGCACGCAGATCATTTGTGATTTTCATCTTGGTCAGTGAATGTCTTTGTGTTGGTTCTACATTTCTGAACTCTGGTAAAGCATGACCAAAATTCCTTTCAAGGTGCTGTAGTTTTTCTGGGACTTCGCTGTTTAGATCATCGTTTATAATATCCGAATGCGGTTCTTGTTTATCAGGTACTTGATGTTCATTATCCCTAGCACCTATGCCTTCAGCTGCAATCAAGTCTTCGTTGTCCACATCTTCCAAAGGAAGTTCATCAATAAGAAACTGCTGTTGCACTTCCATTTCGATGATATTGAGCGACACATATTGAGCGTTTTTGATCTTCTAGATTCTCTCCTAACACTTTGCCCACTTTTCTTGGCCAAAAAATAAAAGCGTATCACATCTCTGTTCATATGGTATGCCCATTTTAATCGCCTCCTTGGCTGTTGAACCTCTGCTTTTGGCACTGGTTGTGTTAGGCCATCTACCTCCGCAGGATGTAGTGGTGCTGGATCATCACCAGGTTGAGGAAGAACATCAATTGCCGCTGCTTGTTCGTGTGACGCGGCTTCCTCTAACTGCTGTTCATTGCCGTTGTTTTTCCACTCTAAATTAACCTGCTGTTTAATCTCCATTGCTCGATCTTCTGAGATAAGTAGATTGGTCCTGATGTCCTTCACCTTAGAGATAAGATCTCTTAGTGCGACTTTCTCTATTTGAAGATACTTTGCGGCAAATTTCTCAGCAGACACAGTTGATGCTTCACTGCTTACCGTATGTCGCAGATGTTCTTGCTGGCCAGCTGTTTTTTTTATACCATTAAGACATTTCCCTTTCGGGGTAGGCGTGACACTACCTGATTCGGGTAGTGTTTCCAGGTGAACTATTTATTACTAGTACTACTAGTGTGACCTCACCACACCCTTGTTTGATTATTGAAATATGCCTGACCATCTCGCAGCTCCCCACCACCACCGTCCCGCATGCTGTGGCCCTCAGCGGTGGCTTTAGAGGCGCCCCGACAATCCTCGGGTAGCGACAGGCGTTTCAAAATTTTTTTAAATACTCTGCATTATCATTTATGGGTTTGGTGTTCCTCCTAGTCACTCTCCTCTTCGTTCTCTGCGTGTCTTGCATGAGAAACCCTGTCAGTAGCAAGGCTACGGCCAACATAGCCGTCGAATTCATGAGAGGACAGCTCAAGCCCTACCGCGACGACAACGCGAGAACACCTTCGGTGGGGATTTCTTATTTATTATAAAATGAGGAAGCTCAGTTTTGTCTCAAGCTCAAGATGGTTATTGCTCAATATGTCGAAGGCATTTTTGGTTAGAGTTGGATTTTTTTTGTTTTGTTTCAATATTATGCACGGGGTTGTCCCGGTATATATTATCAGTCACGGACGCATGATTATAATGCAATCAAGTGACCTGATAAGAGCGTGTGCCCTGACATATTGGGCAATGCCCGGTTTTTACCCCATCATTCACGGACTGGGTTGCAGTCAAGTGCACGATGGGGGGACCTACAGATTAAGGTGAGTTCCGAACCACCAGAACCTCGGTAGAGGTACATAGAGAAATTTCACGAGGTACCGACTCAGGGATCGAACCCCGAATCTGTGAGGTGAAGTCCGAGCGTCTAACCAACTTAGCCACGGAGGCTCTTATTATTATTTATTATTATATTATATATTATTATTATTATTATTAATTTAACCATTTAATTTAATTCATAACCACTACTTATCCTTCTTAAATCCTTTCTTCAAAAAACTTATTGACTGTGGGTTACAATTCGTGATTTTCTATCAAATATGAGTTAGCATTATAGTTTCCACTGCAGATACCTACGGACACAATTTTTATTTATTGAAACTAATACTCGAAGATAGAGTATTATTAGGCCATTACATATTAAAAAGGATAGACGCGGGTAGAGTACTATTAGTTGAAGACTGATTGAAACAAATAGATATGGTCAACACATTTTTATTTGAAGACGGGTTTAAACGGATGGATATGGATAGATTATTATTTTTAGTTGAAGATGGATTAAAAAGGATACACAAGGATAGAATATTTTCCGTTGAAGACGGATCAAAATGGATAACCAGGATACCATCTCACGGATAGATAAGGATAAAAATGTTTAGACTGAAACAGATAGGGGCTAATTAAATTCCACTTCACGCATTGAAAATTCTTCAAATAAATAAAGATTTAAAAATCAAACAAAGGATAGAACATGATTGAAAAGAATGCAAGGTGCTTATTCGAACGAATAAAAAATGTTGATCTGTTTGAATCCGCTAATTCCTATACGTTTGAATTCATTTACTTCCAGCAGGGTAAGTTTTCAATTTCAGCATCATGACCATCTCGATTCGGTATTTCATCCACTCGCGAGCACTTTAATTGATAGTAATTGATAGAGTACACTTCCCATAACTTCAAGCTCCGTAAGTTCCACTTTTGCCACTTCTCCTCCACACATATTTTAACGCACACTTCATTGTGTCTCCCACTTGAGCGACTGCGAGCGGATGCGAGTCTCTGCGCATGTGTACTGTAGTATGTTCGTAGAAATCAAATACCTATGCGTCCTTTATCTTGGAACAGCAAAGTCGTGAACTCAATTTATCAAATATTTATTTACCCCCACACTGCGAAATATCTTCAGTCAATTTTTCTTTCTCGATTTCATCAATTAATACCATCCTTTTCTTACCGGATGACTGTGTGATGAATCAGGAACCTATTTGTTCAATGCCAGAAGCGAAATTCGTTTAGACGACAGAGCTGGACCACTGGCCCAAAGTCGGCCCTGCTTTGGTAACCGATTTACGGTAACCAGAGTTGGGCCAACTAAGATGTTTTTAAGCTGCCATGGTCCCACTGACGTTGGCAACTGACGTCGGCAGCGGACGAAAAGCCGACTGTCGGCCCAATTCTGGCCCAACTTTGGACCGACCATCGAATGAAATGTGGCAGATTGGTCGGTACGACCGCAAGAATGTGGTCGGTCCAACTCTGGATACAGCAGTCTGTTAGCCACAAGTCGCCTTGATCTAACCGACGTCGGTCGAACCTTGGCCCGAGTATAAGCAGACCGCCGGATAAACTCTGGTTCATTGTTTCAAAGAGACCGTGACAGCATGATTGTCCCGGCTCTGGGCAAGAGATGGTTCAACCATCAGGATGACATTGGCTTGTACAAGTCGTCATAATGAACCCGACGGTCCGTGAAACCTTGGTCCAAATATAGGCCAAAAATAGACATACCCATATTTGTATTGCAATTTCGGTACATGTAGATACTTCCTTTTTTTTAGAAAAAAAAATTCTAAGTTCCATCCTTATGATGAATTGTGAATTTTATTCAAAAAATTGTCCCAGTACGCGATAAAATTTCTAAGTTCCGTCGATGCAAATTTTAAATCCTCATTAAAAATGATATTTTATGTCATTATCAAACGTTATAAAATCGTCTAAAACGCGAAAAAAACAAAATATTACAAGAAGAAAAATTGGTCAAAGTGGGCACCTGAAAAAAAATGTTACACAAAAAATTGTGTGCAAAAAGTTTGAAAAAATATTCCAAAAAAATTGTTGAAAAAAATTGTTGATCAGGAATTTTTGAAAAAATTTGTTAGAAAAAAATTTGCTTGAAGAATAATTTTTGAAAAAAATACTGGCTACGAAGAAAATAATGGCTACGAAACCATAAATATTGTGATCGGTTTAAATTATTTATTCAAGAATTATTCCATTGATATTCCTGTTATCAGTTAATTTATTTTCTGTTAGCAAATGTATTTTATTTCTCATGGAGGAAGCATTAGTTATTTTTTTTAAATAATAGACAAACCAAAGTCTTCCTTTTGCTCAATTCAAAAATAGAAATTTACAAAAAATACAAAATTACAAAATAATACAAAAAATGTTTTAAATACAAAGAGAAATCAGACAAATAAAATTTTTTATTCGAAATGATAATTTTTCGAGCTGGAAAAGGGGAAGAAAAAGTTCTGTCGCACCCTATCCCTTTCCCAAAAGCTTTAAGATTTCTTTACAAAAATTGCCAGAATTACTCTATTTGAAAATTTATGAATAAAGAGTCTTTTCTATTCATGCATCAACTTTGAATTATGCCAATGAAAGAAGTTTTTTTGTCTAAAACTGATGATTCAGATATTATAAATGAGCATAACTTCCCTAATCTTCAATAAAGTGTATTATTATCATAGATCAATCGATTCGCCTCGAATCAAGAAATCTATTTTGTTCTTGCCATCAATTTTTAATTATGTTAGTGAAAGAAGTTTTACTATAAACAACCGTGTTTTCAAATATTATGCATCACCATAGCTTCCTTACTCTACATTAAAATATACCAATGTTATAGGTCAATCGATTCGTCTTGAATGAACACAACTTTTCTATTCTCGCATCAACTCTAAATTATGAGAATAAGAAAACTTTTACTATAAAAAACGATTTTAAAAATATATAAATTACCATAACTTCCCTACTCTTCAATAGAATGTATTAACATTGCAGGTCAATCGATTCGTCTCGAACCAAGGAAACTTCCATATACTTGCATCTACTTTGAATTATGTTAAAAAAAAAAGTCTTGAGTAGCGTCAGAGAGAGGGAGAAGGCGGAACGCTTGGAACGAAGGAAGCGAGAAGGTAAGGGAGAGAGAGTGAGCACAAGTGACGGGGAGGATCTCTTGAAGAGGAAGAGAGACAGCCGAGAGAGTCCGGACAAAATAGAATTAGAGAGTCCTTCTAAAAAAAGCGTGAGAACACCTAGGTAACCCCCCCCCCCCCACCCAATGGAGGGAATGGCAGAGAAGGAGGCTCTTGGGATGCTGGTAGGCGAGATCAGGGGCTGAGGGAGGACGTCAGGGGGACTAAGGAGCAGATGGAAGGCATGAGGTAGGACTTGAGAATCAGAGATGAGAGATGGGAAAAGGAGGTGAATGAGCTGAGGAAGAGAGTGGAAGGGATAGAGAGGAAAAGGAAAGAGAAAAAAGTTGAAATAAAGCAGATGGAAGAGGAGATCAGGTTGTGGAAGGAAATAGACGGAACAGAGACTTGAGAAGGTGGAGGGCAGGACGGAAATGGAAGTAGGAGATGGGGTGGGGGAGTGAGAATAAAGGTATTTGGGAGAGGGTAGAGAATTTGATAGAAGATAAAGTAGGAGAGCGTAGGAATGAAAAGGAGGAGAGGGTGGATAGGGAAAGGATAAGGGCAATGGCGTTGAGAATGGAGAGAAAAGAAAAGGCAGAAAGGAAGAGCTGCTACAGAGCATGGGGTGGGTTAAAGGCAGGCTAGGGAAAATTAAGTTGGAGTGAAGGAAGGAGAAGGAAGTGGCGGTTGTGGAGTTGGAGAGCTGGGAAGAAAAGTTGGGGGTAATGCGAAATAAGAACAGGATACGGGATGAGGGAGTTTCCATCGATCACGATTTGACGAGAAAGGAAAGGGATATGCAGAGAATGATGTACGAGAGGGCTCGGAGGGAGAGGAGAGAAGGGAGATCGGCGAAGGTAGGATATCGAAAAATAAGAGTAGACGGGAAGATGTGGGTGTGGGATGAGGAGAAAGAGGTGTTGAAGGAAGTGCAGGGGGATTTGTTTCGTAATAAGTAGGGGGAGGGGGGTAATGCAGGGTAGAGGAGTAGTGAAGGTGCTGTACTGGAACGTAGCAGGGGGAAAGAATATGGGCGAGGAGTTCTGGCGGTATATCCAGGAATTTGATGTTGGGGGACTGGTAGAGACGTGGATACAAAGAAGGGAATGGGATGGAATAGAGCCAAAGCTGCCAAGTGGGTATAGGTGGAGACTACAGGAGGCGGTCAGAGTGAAGAAGAAAGGTGGGACAGTGAGGGAATCATAAGCGGGGTTAGAGATAGATTAGAGGAAAAAGTTCATGGAGAGGAAGAGGGGGAGGGAGTGCAAATGTAGGAAATAAAAATAGGAGGGATAACGTGTTTGTGACAGTGTACAATAAGGATGGGATGGAAAGAATTAAAGAAAGGGTGAAAGACCTGTTGGGCGAAAGAGGGGAGGGTATGGTGATACTGGGTCGGGACTTTAATGCGAGGATTGGGAGCGAAGGGGGACTTTACAGGGAAGGGGCGAGCTTCGAAAGGAAATCGAAGGATAAGATAATAAATAAGGTGGGGGAGATTCTAAGAAAGTGGATGGAGGATAGAGGCTGGGCGGTGGCGAATCGTATGGGAACTGGGGACGAAGAAGGAGAATACACATATGTAAGTAAGGTTGGGGTATCGGTGATGGACTATGTGGTCATGAATATGCAAGGATGGGAGAAGACGGACTAATTCGCAGTAGAGGGGAGGGTGGAATCAGACCGGCGAGGGAGGCGATAGAGAAGTATCAGGAGTAGCTAAGAAAGGTACGCTTTGAAGGGGAGTCGGTGGAAGAGATATGGGAGGATCTGAGAGAGAAGGTAAAAGGGTGTTTGCAAAAGAAGGTATTTAGAAAGAAGTAAAAAGGAATGGTGAAGCCGTGGTGGGATAGGGAATGTAAAAAGATGAAAAGGAAGGTGAAGAGGAAGTACAAGAAGTGGAAAGAGGGTAATGCGAGAAGGGAGGACCTCGTAGAAATGAGGAAGGGGTTTAGATTGATGTGTAAGAAGAAAGAACAGGAAAAGGAGAAAGATCTGGAAGAGGTGTTAGGAAATGTTAAGACAGAGGGGGACGTCTGAAAGATAATAAATAGGTTTAGGAAGTGTGGAGTGGGGATAAGTGAGAAGATAAGGAGTGAAGAGTGGAGGGAGTTTTTCAAAGAATCATTCCAGGCCTCAGATTCAAGGAAGAGTGATGGTGGGAGTAGAAGAACGGGGGAGGCAGAGATGGAGGAGTTGAATGACGATGAGATAGAGAAGCACATAAAGAAGTTAGGAAGGTCAAAAGCAGCATGGCTGGACGGGGTAGAGAAGGAAGCATGGCTGTTTAGTACACAAGAGGTTAGGGAGAGGCTGAAGAAGGTAGTGAAGAAAGTATGGGGGGGGAGGGATTCCCAGGAGGGTGGAGAGAAGGATTAATAGTGCCACTGTATAAGCAAGGAGGTAGAGATAGACAGGAAAATTATAGAGGGATTACGCTAATGAATACGGCGTATAAAGTATACGCGATGGTGGCGGCGGATAGGCTGCGGAAGGATGTCGAGGAGAAAGGAATATTGCCGGAGACACAGGCGGGCTTTAGGGCTGGTAGGAGTACTATGGACAATATCTATGTTCTGCAGCAAGAGGTGGATAGAGAATTAGCGAAGAAGGGGTCGAAAGTTTATGCGTTTATTGTGGATCTCAAAGGCGCGTTTCCTTCGGTGGATAGAGGGAGGTTGTGGTAGGCGATGGATGATAAGGGAGTGGAGAGAGGCCTGATCGAGAGGGTAAGGGAGATATATGAAGAGACCGAAGACAGAGTGAGAGGAGGGGGGGGGGTGGATTTCGGAGGGATTTTGGATGGATGGGGGGTTAAGGCAAGGGTGTCCGCTTAGCCCAACGTTTTTTGCGTTTTTAATCGCTGATATGGAAAGTAAGCTGGAGGCCGGGGTGGTAGGAGGAGTCAGGATGGGTGGGGTTAGAATTTGATCGCTAGCGTATGCACATGATATAGTGTTGCTGGAATGAAGCGAGGAGGCCTCAAAAAAGATGATGAAGATGTTGAGAAGATACCTGGATAAGAACAGGTTAGAGCGGAATGCGGAAAAGTCCAAGGTTATGGTGTTCAGAAAAAGATGGAAAAGGGATAAGGGACCGGAGTGGAAGTGGAAGGGAAAGGCTGTGCAGGAGGTGAAAGAGTTTGCGTACCTAGGCTTCTTGTTTCGGAGGAATGGGGGAGTGGATGGTTACATAAAGGAGAGAGTAGGGAGGGCAGATGTAGTGATGAGGCAGGTATGGGGGTTGAGAAAGAAATTATTCGCAGATGATTTTGGAAGGAGAATGAAATTGTTTGAATCACTAGTGATAAGTGTGCTATTGTATGGAGTAGAGGTGTGGGGGTGGAAGGAAAGAGAAGAGGTAAATGGGACACAGGAAAGGTATGTAAAGTGGACACTGGGGTTGGCAAGGAACACGCCTAATTATATTGTCAGGAGGGAGACGGGGAGAACGAGTGTAGGGATTCTAGCGGAGAGTCGGGCGTGTAAGTATGAGGAAAAATTTCTGGAAGAGGCGGGAATTAAGCTGGTTAGAGAGTGTTGGTGGGAGAAGGAGAACAGGAGAGGGGGTGGGAAGATGGAGATTGAAAGGGAAAGGTATTTTAGAACGAATGGAATGCAGATGGATGAAGTGAGAAGGATGCACGAGGAAGGAAGGAAGGTGTATGAGTTGGTTAAGAAAAACGGCATGGAGAGAGAGAAGGTAGCAGGGGAAGAGAGAATAAGAGAGTCAAGGTTTAGCGGGAACTATGTGTGAATTATTAAAAGGGATAGAGCGCAATATTTGTGTGAGAAAGGAGAGAAAGGAAGTCAGGAGCTTATAGCGTGGAGGAGATGTGGGTGCATGGAGGGTGGTAATAGGTTCTGGCTCTCTAAGGAAAAGAGGATGGGTGAGCTATATGGAAAGAGGGATGCAAGAGGGGAGCACTGGTTGGAGGAGTGCGTAGAGCTGGAAAGGAGTGGGATAAGCATGGAGGTATTAATGCATGAAAGGGGGGACAAAAGGGCAGTAGCATGGGTGAAGGGAGTGTTGGGTAAGATGGAGAAGAAGAGAAGGAAGGAGGAAGAGGAATGGAGAAGGAAAGATTGTAAATAGGAGAGGAAGTAGATATAAGAATGTTGTAAATATTGTAAATAGTAGATAAGGATCAGTTATTAGCGGCGGAGGCAGAGTTTGTCAATGCGAGGTAAAGCGAGAGAGTAGGGACAGGCGTGCGAGACGTGGCGAAGCGAGGAAGGCAAGGCGATAAGAGCGAGCGGCGTTAGAGATGAGGTGTGGAAGGATGTTAGTTTTTAGGGTTAGTTTTTAAGAAAACTCTGTAAAAAATTGAAGTGTAAGCAAGTTAATTTTGTAAGGACAGCAGGCTGAAAAATAAACGTTTATCTATAAAAAAACGTTTTTCAAAATATAGAAATTGAATATTTTTAGAAATCCTTCAGTCATTTTCAAGATATTAGTGAGGAACATAAGCTCTCTGAATTTCATGGATTTATCTGCAACCGTTTTCTAGTTATCGTGTTCACAAAAAAGCGTGACATCCACACATCCACACACACACACACATCCGGACAATTGCTTAGAACATTGTATTAGACATTTTTAAACTAGGGAGGGTTTAATTAAATAAATTAAAATTTTTTGGAAAATTTTACCATTACAAAGCTTCCTCTATGAAGCAAAAAGCTTCAATTCATTTGAACAAAATGTCTAAAAATGTATGTTTACGGACGTATTAAATTAGTTGATAAATATATAATAATCAAGTTAGTACTAATCATTGTAGGTATTTTTTTAATCTGTTCAGAGTTTACACTTATTTAGATTTGAATTTACCGGGCTAATCTCCAATGTATTCGATCAGTCTTCCGTTCAATTATCTGGCAACGAACGGACGGAAGGAAGACAACTTTGTAAAAGTGATGAACAGCAAACAGATCAACTGGTAGAGTCATGTGGATAAATTATTTTAAATAATTCTCAATTCACCTTGTTAATCATTTACTCGAAGATTTCAGACCGTGGTGAGGTGCTCATATTAGACTAGAATCATCCAATAGAATTATCCTGCTCTCTAAGATTTCCGACAGTGAACTTTGAGAAAACGTCGGCATTTTGAATATCATATATTGGTCGTCTTTGCGTGAAAATGTTGAATAGATTGAGAATCGGGACGAATTGTACAAAAAAATCCCACTCTTCTTTTTATTATGCTATAAAGGTACGTACAGACAATGCTGTAACTTTTTGGCATTATAACCTCACTTTTTTATTCTTTTCTCCACGTGCCGAAAAAACTCTCAATTAAATGGTCGATTTTCCAAACAGAAAAGATTAGAGTTCAATCAAACATTCGAATTTTTAAGAAGAAAAACAAAATTTTCAGAAAGCAGTTGATTTTGGATCAAAAAAATTCATTTACAACCAAAAAGACTAACTTTTCTACCATGAAAGTTAAATTTTGAACAAAGGAGTACAGTTTTTAAGCTGAAAGGTCTAATATTTTAGAAAACAGTGACTTCAAAATAAATGAATTAATTTTTAACGAAAGAGATGATTTTTAATAAAAAATATAAATTTTCAAGAAGCTAGTTGAACTATCAACCAAAAAGTTGAACTCTCACAAACAAGAATAATATTCTACCCAGAAAGACGACTTTTCAACGAAATGTATGCATTTTTAACCAAATAGTTGAATTTTCAACAAAAAAATTGAAATTTCAACAAACAAGATTAACGTTATGCCCATAAGGATATGACTTTTCAACAAAATATATGAATTTTCGACAAGATAGTTGAATGATCAACCAAAAAGTTGAACTTTTAACAGACAAGAATAATTTTCTATCCAGAAAGACTACTTTTTAAAAATATTCTTATAGTCCAATTTTGATATCATAAAATATACATGATAAAGTTTCAACTGAGAATAAAATAGTATAATTTTTAAATGAAAACTCTGATAAAGAATTCACTTTGAGAAAAAATACCAATCTTTAACAAAATTGTTGAATTTTTAACCAGAGAGGATAAATTTTCCACCAAGAAGATTAATCTTCTATCAAAAAGATGAATTTTCAACAAAATACATGAATCTAGCGACATGTTTCAGAATATTTTCCAAAATATTTTTACAATGTTTAATATTCCTGATTAATTGTTTACTTTTTTACTAAATAAGTTATATAACAATGATATTTTTTTGTAAATAAAAATTAGAAGGGGCCTGGTCAGGACCAGATCGGGCTTTCCTCATGGAAACCCCAGTCAGGCCCTGATCGGATTAAGCGTTTCATTTCGAGTCTGGCCCTGACTGGGATAGCCGATTGGGGCCAAATTTTGCCACATCTGGCCCCGACCAGGGCCACTCTGAAATTCGGCACGGGTAGTATTTCAAAGCGTGTTTATTAAAGACTCAAATCTACCATTTTTAAAAATGTGAAAATCTCTAAGTTCTAGAAACTCTTATCTTCGGAAAGGCTTGACATGTAGCGACCTTTTGCCTGATGAATATTTTATTGAGTAACAATCCACGAAGACTATTAAATCTTTATGATCTAACTAATACGGAAAATTGATATCCGTGTTAAATCGGAGAGTTGTGCTGACGATATTGACCTTTGCGTTCTTTCCGGCAGAATAGATAGGCTTTTGAAGAATTCATAATATTCACGTGAACCTACTTTTGTGGTACGCACAAATCAATGAAATTGATCTTCACCATTTATATTTTCTTGATATTTATACTGCACTTGAATCTATTGAGCTTAATTCATCATTTCTCATCACCGTTTTGTGAGTTTATCAACTTATTAATAGAAAGTACAAATTATGAGGTTAAATTATCAGTTGCTAAATATAGCACCTCAGAATATATCAGGTTTTCTGAGGGGTTAACTTCTAGGAATATGAGGTACACACGAATTCAGTAATTTAAGGAATTCAGAAATGTAAAATTAATCCAAATTACTTCATTGGACTTTAAGGGAATTCGAGAGAATTAAAAAAAATGTAATGATTTCAACTGAATTCAGTAGATTTCGAGTGGATTTAATAGATTTAAACTCAATTCAATTTACACTGGAAATGCCATTTATGTGCGATTCCGGACATTGTCCTAAATGGCCTTCACTTAAAGAGAAATCAACATTCGCCGCGCCGAACGTAAACAGGCAGGTCTGCAATAACTATTTCTGTTGGATTTGGAGGTATAGCGTAACCTGATGCAAGTAACGAGCTGAGTGCGGTGCTCTGTTGCTTGTCTCTTTTAACTGAACAGAACCTTGACTCTCAGCTCCGCGGCACCACTCAAGGGAAACCGCTGCGCGGCATCAGTTCTCGCAACGACGTAAATGGGAGATACCTGAATCACATGTTTCTTACTATTATTGTATTGAGATGAAGTTTCATCCGTCTAATAAATTCAAAAAAATTTAGTTTTTTAATCTATTTTTGTAACAAAATGAAAAATGATATTTAAAAAAGCAATTTTCATATTCATTTATGCGAATTGTACAATATAAGAAATAATACAAGCGTAAAAATAAATTTTTCAATAAAATAAAAATTGTATCTAAAAAAAAAACATTGTACCGTTTTTGGACTTTAGATATCAAAACATATTACTCGGGGTAAAACAAAGAAAATTAAAAACTGAATTTTTGATTATTGGACAAGTGTCGAATTTGGCAAAAACTGCCTGAGTACCATGCGCGTTAACATAGACGGTCAATTTATAATCTAAAATCAACTTCGGATTTAAACAAATATATTTCCCGGGGGACATGAAGGAAAATTTTTCATTAAATTTCCGATTAGCGGGAAAACGTCAAATTTGACACATTAATCATTTTTATATTGAAAACCGTCTATGTTAACGGGCGTGGTATTTGGGCAGTTTTTATCAAATTCGACACTTTTCCGATTATCGAAAGTTTTAATTGAAATTTGATTTTATATCTCTTGGGTTTAATATTTTGAATTACCATCTTCAAACCCACTGTATTTTTTTATTGATGGGTAAACATCTTAGACCTCGATATGGGGAGTCGTGCCTGATTCAAATGAAACCATGGCTGGGAAGTGTAACGTAAGCCGCTGACACACGCGTTGTGTCCTATTTCAGGGTGGCCCATTGCTACCAACTGTCGCGTGTGTTTCATTGGTTCACATTCCAGTGTTCCGGTAAAAATTGAACTGCATGAACCAAGGGAACACTGGAATGTGAAGCAATGAAACACGCGCCACAGTTGATAGCAATGGTCAACAAAATACATACGCGTTGATACGAACGTACGTCGCCGTATGTATAAACTTAGGACACATTTTGGAGCCAGCCTCACAGACCGGATGCTTGCTTCTCTTCACCAATAGAAAAGAGCCCTTCAGTCTCTTCCCCCTCTCTTTCTGTGCCTCCCTCCTTCTCTCTCTCTCCCTCTCCCCCTCTCTCTTTCTCGAATAATAATAATAATAACAATAATTGTTAAAACAATTGTACATCATTTACAAGCAGGAGAAAAATATGCTGCATCTAATTTAAAAAAAAGAAAGAATTTTCAATATTTTTCTTATAATTTTTGAGTACTTAGATGTGTAATAATAATGATAAGTATCATAATAATGAATTTTTCATAGTAAAATTTCAATTTTCATTATCCTTTTTCAGGAAATATGATTATCTTAATTCTAAATGCAGGTGCGTAACATCAGTGCGACACAATGTGTTCTTCTAGAGAACTCATATCGGTCCGCATCAGTATTTTATGAACAAAGCTTGACTAAGCAGGCATAGGAGAGAATGCGTTTTAGGAAATAAAATAGTTTGAAGAATGAGTCCATCCACTTTTTAAGTGTTTAAAACTATATCATTTATAATAAATTTCAGGTTGAAACACCACAAATGAAGGATCTTACATTGTTATTGAAACATTCAAATTCAAAAATGTCACTTATAAATAAAAAATACAAAAAATGAAACAATGAAAATTTTTAAGTTTGCATTCAGCACTCTGTAATTCCAATGATTTGAGTCTTATTTTATTTAAAATAATTCAGTTTCAATTTGCTTATTTTTGAATATTTAATTTTTACTTCCTTATTTTCAATTTATTATAACAAACATAGCGAACCTCCAATCGTGTCCAGAGATCTTTCAGAGATATCATATCGGCCCACATCAGTATTTTAAAAACAAAGCATTACTAAGCCGACCCGGAAGAGACTGTATTTTAAGAACTAAACTAGTTTCAACAATTAATCAAGAAATTTGTGAGTGTTCAAAATTATAAATTGAAAAATGTAATTTACAAATAAAAAAAAATAGAACAAAGCAAATTTCACAGTTTACATTCAGCACCCTGAAATGCGAACGATTCGAGGTTGATTTTATTTTAAATAATTCAATTTTATTTAGTTTATCCTTGAAAATTTCATTTATAATTTCTTATTTTAAATAAAAAGTCAAGTATTGATAAGTATTGAAACAAAATTTTTTGTAATTAAAAATTTTCAAACGGAGTGCTTACAAAATAGAGTATGTTAGAATGCAACAATATTTGAATAGAATTAGAAATTGAATAAAAGCATTTAATTATGAATATATAAATCAAAATTGTTGGAAGATTAAAGAAAGTTTTTGAGCTTCCAATCGGATGCATGCATTTCTTTAATTACCAAGGCTTTCGAATCAACTTAACATCTTTTTAAGTGTTTAATCTTAAACGCTCAAAATTGATTTATAATTGTTCACGTGTTCAAAATTGCATTTTGAAATTTTCAACACAAATCTTTCACCACCTTTTATGCAATAATTGAGAGAAAATCTACAGTTTATTATTATTAAAACTAGGGTGCTTGTTCAACCTATTGGAAAATAGATGTCCAGAAACTTTTGCACGACATTACATATTGTAACAGCATCGGATATTCTCCCAACTTCTTCGTCTAGGCATGGGCCTTAGCGCGACGTGATTGCTTAACGCAGGGGTCCCAGCAAGGAGAAATTTATCGGGTTCCGCCCTTTTAAGGGGGGGGGGGGTATGATTGATTAAGTTTAAAAAAGAGCCTTATTCAATAATTTTTTTAAAAGATACAGGTAATATATTTTTAATTAGCTAATTACAGCATTGTAGTATATCATTTTAAAAACATTTTGTTAAATTTTCAGTGAAAAATATCGAAAACTAAGTCGTTGGCAGCTAATCTCCGGAGAGGTCTCGAAAAAGAGATTTTTTACGGTGGAGGTCGTTTCTCGACACTTGATTATCAGAAATCAAAAAATCCAATTTTTTTGTTATCTTATAAGCTTAAATTTTTGCTTAAAAATCGATCAAATTGTTATTGTAAAATAAAAAATAATAACAAATTTAAAAAAACTCGACAGGGTTACCTCATGAATCATACAGAGAAGTGACGTACAAATTTTGGATAGGATCGGTACAGTGGATTTAGAATGACGGCCTATACCGGCTTTGAAAACGTGAAGTGTGGGAAAATCGATTTAAAGTTTTAAACAGTAAAAAATCAGAATTATTCTCGTTTTCTCACTGTATACTTAATTTTGCTAACTTTTCTGGGCACTTTTACTCACAAACGTATAACACGTTAAAACTCTAACGAAAAACAGTCAAAATATTCGAAAACTGACACGAAACTATCTAACGTACGTACAGAACTGCTCCGTAGAACGCGCTGTAGCGACTCGGAACAGCCATTGACTAGGCGCTATATCTTCCTTAGTTTTGCTCCAAATGCTCTAAAAATTCAGTAAAACTTCCATCAGATGCTGCACGTTCATAAAATGGAATAAAAAAAATGAAAAGAAAAAAGTTTACAAAACATACCCCCCCCCCCCCTTGACACGTGTGGATTGCCCGCTTCGTTTCTCCCACCAAGAGTCTTTACTCTACTCTAAGAGTTCGAGGTGGTGGTAAATTCTGTCTTCATAGAATAGAATTTACCACCACCCCCATGTCTTAGAGTAGAGTAGAGATTTGTGGTAGGAGAAACGAAGCGGGCAATCCACACGTGTTAAAAGAATTGAACTCGAGAAATTTCCCCTCGCTGGGGACCCCTGGCTTAACGCATCCCTTATGTAGGGATTCAGTCTGCTTCCTACAACTTAGCAGTAAAGATCAATAATCAATAAAGAAGTCTCGTCTGACAGTTCAGGCATTTATACAAAGAAAAGGTCCATCATTCTCCAGACCATTATGAAATTGGCGACCCTGCCAGGATCCTGTTAACGATATTCCGGAGAAGAAGTATCTGCGGAACAGCCCCAGTAATTTCAAATAACGAGGATATTCGACTCGAACCAGGACTCTACGGATTCGGTTCGCAGCCTAGGCAAGGCCACCATGAGTCGAGACTCCCAAGGCAACCTCGGTAAAAGATCTGAAGATCTTCCCATCACAGAGAGAGCCCGCTGAACCATGCGATAAGCTTCTGAAAGAAACGCATCATCGAGCCACACCCGTTTCAACCGCATAGCAGCAGGACGTCTACGGCCATCGCAATACAACTGCAATCTACATGGCTGATACTGAACGAGACAAAAGGAGAGAAAAAAGTAAGCATTGTTTTGGTTTCAAGTTAGTTACGAATCTCGTTCAGATAGTTCCACAGCAGATAAGTCCTTCTCGCATCCGTCGAACGGTGATTGATTCGCATCGGCGTTTTCGATAAGGTTAAGTGAGGAAATATTTCGATGAATAGGCTGGCGTCAGTGGGTACTACGTTTGTGTTCCACGTCCTCTACCATCATCATTTTCGATATTCACTTGTGGTCTGCTAATTTTATAAATTCGTGGTTTAAATTTGTTTTTTTTTCTTCTTTATGTTAAGCTATATAAATTCTTAATAAAATAAACACAGGATTGAAGTCATTTCGTCAATTTTTTTAGAAGCTCTTACATAAATAGTGCGAATTTCCAAGTTTTCTTAAATTTTTAATAAAATTCAAAAATAATATGCTCCTTACAATGTTCTTATAATAATCTCTAGGGTTAACCGATATATAATCATATTAACTTATCGCCAACGGCGATAACACGCTGAAAACACCAGTTCTCGTAAGATCACTGAAGTTAAGCAGTGTTGGGTGCGGTTAGAACTTGAATGAGTGACCGTTCGGGAATACTGCGTGCTGTTGGCCCATTGTGGGTGTGGTGAGCCCACACTAGTAGTACAAGTAATAAATAATCCACCTAGAAACATTGACTGAATCGTACGTCAAATTCGGTTGCATATTCCAGAGGACATTTCATCAGTAGGAAAATCATAATACTAAAAACAAAGTAAATGTATTGTACTTTTTATACGATTTTGAGTAAAGTGTTATTTCTCGTAAGCTTCCTCCTATAATCATAATTTTTTTTGAAATTATTGAAAAAAAGTCACGCTATTACGGAATTATTGTCTGAATGTACATAACAAGAACGCCATTTATTTAGAAAATAGCCCTATTGGGGCCCCAAAGATGGCCCCTGATATTGATGACTATTGAAAAAGGATCCTTGTTAGGGGCCTCATCAAACTTTCTTTGACGAAACCAAACAATTTTGCGTAACCATGTGCCTGAAGTTCCGAATGTTAAAATGAACGAAATGGGGAAAAAATTAAAAAAATTATTTTCTCTATTTTGCCTAGCCGAATTAGTCCAGGAAGGCATCAAAGTGAATATTATACAAGAAAAATCTAACGGTTAGATAGGGCCAACACACAATATGTAGAACGACCGCCTTTAAACACTTTTTTCTAGAATTAAACATAGTGTTAAATTACTTTGTCATGAAACAAGTTTCTTCAGTGGGATAAGTATCACTGGAAAAGATATTTAAAACCACGCTTAGTTTTTTTAAATCACAAAATCGTCAGAATGTCCGCCTTTACACACTTTTTTTCAAATTAAAAATAGTGTTGAAATACCTTGTCATAAAACAGGTTTTTCAGTGGGAAAAGTATCACAGGAAAAGATATTTAAAACCACCCTTGGTTTTTCAAAATCACAAAATCATAAAAATCACCACCTTTGTACACTTTTTCTCGAATTGAAGATAGTGTTGAAATACCTTGTTAGAAAAAAAGTTTTTTTTAGTGGGAAAAGTATCACTAGGAATAGTTATTTGTGATACAAGTGCGTAAAATAGGTGATTGTGTGCGAGTGTGAATTTCGCAGCATAAGCCGGAGGCTCGAAGCATGAGTCGGTGGTTAGCGCACGATCGAACCGAGTGCGAAAACGTAGACGAGTGCTTCGAACCGCAGGCGAATGATTCAATCATACGAGTTAACAATCACCTACGCGCACGTGTATCACACGCTATTTTTTGCAACGCCCGTCCGAAAAAGTTGTCAGGAGGTGGTAACGAAAAATACGAATTTATATTGCATAGAGTGGAAAGAGAAATTTTGTGAAGAAAAATTTTTGAAAAAAAAAAATTTGTGAAAAAAAATTTTGAAAAAAAAAATTTGTTGAAAAAAATTGTTTGGAAAAGAATTATTGAAAAAAATGTTGGCGTTTGTGCTTTTTTATCCCCCCCCCCCGGGGGGGGGCCTACGAAACCCTAAAAAGAAAACTTCAATCCTTAAAACATTTGTTCAAGTTAAATGTAAATTTATTTCAAGAAGATAACAACACCAGTGTTTAAAGTTACCTATGCCAGTGTCTAAAGTACCTTATCTCGAATGTGCGCATGCGCAGCTTTTTCACCAGTGTCTAAAGTAAGCCATCTTCAAACTGCGCATGCGCGAAAAATTTTTCACGGACGTAGTAGTTGTGTATTCCTCTCGGGGTGCTTAATTTCGGTGAGTCCCCTTGCCTCTCACCATCCATCGGGGTGCTTGAACTTTTGGCAACGGGATAGTAAAAGTGATAAAACTGTCGAAAACCATTCCCGAATGCAGTTGGTTGACAACAGTCGATTTTGGATGTAGACATTACATATCATCGAGTCTCCACTGTCTACAATCCTCGACGTCATTCCGGCCGAGCGATAACCGCGTCTGTCCGTGCTTAACGTTTATTTATTAGGAAGGTTGATTGTGTTCATTTGATTTGGGTGTGTTGGTTGCTTTCGTTTGGGTTATTGTTGTTGGTCACGTTCATTTGAGTTGGTTTGGGTGTCGTCGTATTTCCTCATTACCTTACTTCATTACTTTTACAATGGAAATTCTATCTCAGGAACAGAAGATTGAAATGATTCTCATTTATGGAGAAAGTGGCAGGAATATAAATGATGCTCACACGCTTTATGCTGAACGCTTTCCAGAAAGTGTTCCTGCACGCGCTTCTCTTTACCGGGTTGTCCGAAACTTCATCACTGACGGAAGTGCACAACCGAAAAAAAGGAAGCGTCAAGTAACAGTTACTGGAGTTGATAATGAAATTGCAATTTTAGCTGCAGTCACTCATGACCCTCATGTTAGTACTCGACAACTAAGCCGCGATTCCGGAATGTCTCTATCCAGTGTTTGGAAGGTATTAAAACGTAATAATTATCATCCATATCATATTTCACTGCATCAAGAACTTCATGGAAATGATTTTCAGAACCAAGTGACATTTTGTCAATGGGCGGTTCAGCAGACACAAGGAAACCCGAATTTCTTTTTTCTAGTACTCTTCACAGACGAGTCCTCTTTCACAAACCATGGTAACGTTAATCGGCACAACATGCATTATTGGAGTGTAGAAAATCCACATTGGTTGCGTGAAGTCGAGCATCAGCGTCCATGGTCCGTGAGCGTTTGGTGTGGAATAATTGGAGATCAACTTATCGGTCCGTATTTTGTTGATGGAAATTTGAACGGTGAAAAATATCGTGACTTTTTAGAAAATCAACTTCCAATATTGCTGGAAGACCTAAGCTTGGAAGTGCGACACAACATGTGGTTTCAACCTGACGGTTGTCCAGCACATTATGCGGCAATCGCGAGGGAAGTACTCAATCGCGAATTCAATGGACGATGGATCGGTAGAGGAGGTCCAGTAAATTGGCCTGCCAGATCGCCAGATCTTACGGCGCCGGATTTCTATTTGTGGGGTTCTCCAAAGAATCGCGTGTATCCAGAAGTGCCCACAACTCGTGAGAACATGATTGAGCGAATCAGGTCTGCTTGTGCACAAATATCACCAGACACAATTCGCAGTTGTGTGGAATCTTTTAAAGCTCGGACTAACAAGTCCATCGAAGTGCGAGGACACCATTTTGAACACTTATTGTAAAATAAGAAATCGAAATCAAGCATCCCTGTGGTGAGAGGCAAGGGGACTCACCGAAATCAAGCACCCCGATGGATATTGAGAGGCAAGGGGACTCACCGAAATTAAGCACCCCGAAGGGAATAGACAACTACTACGTCCGCGTCGTTATTCCTTTATTCCTGGGTAGAGCTAAAAGTAGTGTCAACAATTTCGTTTTTCGCAATTGCAGCGCCATCTATCGAAAATCGAAACAAATTTTCCGAATAAAACTTACGTATTTCGTAAAGGAGAATCTGAATCTGTGTTAAAAAAGTGGGGTTGCCATTTGAAATTACCAAGTTACCCCCACCCCTGCCTCCTGTGGGGGTGGGGGTGGGGTAAATTTTAACAAATATTTTTTCCCCCTCGAAAATAAAAAGATTTTATTCCAGACATTTTTTCCGTAGGATGCGTATTTTTTGAGATGTTTCGTTGTCTCAAGTTAAAAAAAACACCCTGTTTAATAAATAATGAAATTAATGTAAAAAAGGGTGGCCATGTTTCAAATTAGCAGGTAGATTGTGAAAAGTTTGTCGGAGTCGTAGAATTTTAATTTTTTACATTTCACAGGATCCGACTTTATCGACTGCAGTAACATACGAGATAATGAAAGACAAACAAAGGCATGATATAAAAAACGTTGAAAAAAAACGTTGCTTTTTGTTCTTTTTGAAAGACCGAAAAGATTATCAGAACGACTTTTTGAATTTTATTGAAAATCAAAAATTCAAATTTTTTGACCAATGGTTCTGGTTTTAACCACAAAAAAATAATGAAAAATAAAAAATTCCATTTTGCGGTGAAACTATGCAAAATGCGAAAAAAGTTAAGAAACAAAAATTGTTGAGCCAAAAAAGATCTATAAATTTACTATTATCGATTTTTATAGGATATTTAGTTTTCGTTTTAATCGTAAGAAAGAGCATGAGAAATAAAAAAAACTCTAATTTTTGGAAAAGGGCAGAAGATACGGAAAAAAATCTGCCCGCTTTGCTGGCACATTCTCATCGCGCGCTTTGCTAGTTTTTTTTCGCAAGTTCGAGCGCGCCTAGGGCGCGCGACTGTTGGATCTCGCGCTCGATTATGTATTCACCTCGCGCTACGCGCTCGGACGTATTTACATCGCGCTTTACGCTCGGTTTCAGTAGATTTTTGAACTTCGTGTTCGACTTTGATAGGAAGAAAAAGTTTATTTGCAAATATTATAAAACTACATGTAAAGTGATTGTTAAATTTGTTTTCATTTTAGAATGAAATGGAACTTTATTTACTCAAGGTTCTATCGACCTTAAGGAACACATTCTCATCCAGACACTCGCGCTTCGCGCTCGATATGTGATTTGCAAATCATTTGAACCTTGCGTTCCACGCTCGGTTCTGTGCACCGTATGATAGAAATGAAAAAGTCATGAATAAAGCAAAAACTACGCATCCTATCAGAACATGATTTATAACAAATGTGTACCTCTTCTTTGGATGAACAAATTTTGCCTCTGTCATTCTTCTCGTAGCTTGTGTTATTCGTCTACAAATTTAATTTTACTATTTCCAATGCTGTTTTTTACGAATAAAACAAAAACTAGGCATCATATCAAAATGTGAATAATAAAAAATTGGGAGATCTTATTTAGGTGCATAATTTTGTTCGATTCATCTTTGGTCGTATCTTGCATAGTTTGACAGCAAAATGAAATTATTGATTTTTCATTATTTTTTTGTGATCAAAATTTGGATTTTTGATTTTTCAAAAAATTCAAAAAGTTGTTACGAAGATATTGTGGGGTGTTCAAAAAGAAACATTTTTCTCCTCTTGACTTTTTTCATATCGTGCGTTTTTCGGCATAAAATGTTCCTTTACGTTTGTTTCTTGTAATTTTGAAAATGCTATAACTCCGGTAATTTTTTTTCATCCGAAAAAGTCATCACGATAAATTGTTCGGGTTTGGGAGTACTATGAATAGCCGTACATAGAACTTTTGAATTTTGAAAAAAATGGTCTGAAAATTTTTTTAAATGCTTCAACTTTTTGAATTTTGATCAAAATTAGCTGGTTAACGAACATGTTCTTTCTTTTTAGGCCCTGAAAGAGTGTAAAAACTTCAATATTTGAAAAAACGATACACAAGGTTCCAAGAAAAATCAAGAAGCAGAAGGTCATTCAACAAAAGTTTATTCAATGCAATTTTTTGCCTAAATTATATCTACAAATTGCTTTGCAAATATGTTGAAAAATCGATACATTTTTTAGTGTAGCTGAGAAGAAAAATTAATACAAAATCAAGTACAAATATTAAAATAATCATGAAAAATAAAACTTGTACTTTATTTTGCAATTTCGGAATAAGCAGCCACATATCGCTGTACAGAAATAAATATAATATATATTTGATATAATTGAGTTGAACATATTGTAGAAAAATTAGTTTAAAATATTCATATTTTGGCTTTGAAAAGTCAAGTAAAATCTTTTTTGAATGACATTCAAATATTTCTTTTGAAAATTTATCTAGTTTATTTTAAATTCTGTTTTAGTAGAAGTTTGATCTTTCTTGAATACAAATGCAACTGTTTGGTTGAAAGGTAATCTTATCAGCTTGAGGATGCAACTATTTTGATGGCAAATTTTTGTTAGACCACTTTGCTAAGAAATCATTTTTGTTAAATATATATTTTTGTTAAAAGTTTATCTATTATGTTGTAAAATGATATTTTTCAATCGCACATTCCACTGCGTAGGTAATAGTTGAATTACCTTGTTGAATGTTTTTTTCCCTGAAAATTAATATTTTCTAGTTAGAAATTCATCTGTTATAAAAAAATTCGTTTTTTGGCTTGAAGGTTGAAAAATGTACGTTAACTTTCTTTTGTTTCTTGACTGAGAACTCTTTATTTATGGAAAATCTGTCTTCTTTATTTCAAAGTTCTTTTTTTAAAATGAAATTTCATCTTTTTTGGTTGAAATATGCACTATTACATTTTTTTGTTGAAACTTCATCTTTTTAAGTTGAAAATTCAATTATTTTTATAAACATTCAATGCTTTTGTTCAAAATTCAAGTATTTCGGTAAAATTACGTTTTTTATAGTAGGAAAGTTATTTTTTGGTGTGAAATGAATTAATTTTAAAGTTTTTGCTTTGTATTTGAAATATTGTTTCAATCCGTTTATAAAATATCCGCTTTCGAAAATATTACAAGTTTCAAATGCTGGTATTTAAATATTAATGGTCAGAAAAAAAAAATTGGTCAAGGAAAAATCATAGAATTTAAAACAATGAAGTGTTCACTCTGCAATGCGTGTATTATTTGAATACGAACAATTTTTGTTGAATTAAAGTACAAGTTTTATTTTTCATGATTACTTCAATATTTGTACTTGATTTTGTATTCGTTTTTCTTCTCAGCTACACTAAAAAATGTATCAATTTTTCATGTTATTCTTTACGATTGAACCAAAAACTACGCACCCTATCAAAAAACAATTCATAACAAAATGTGTAGCTCTTTTTCGGCTGAACAGCTTTTACTTGCTTACTTTTTTTCGTAGCTTGTATCGTTTTTTCAACAATTGAAGTTTTTACCTTTGAATGTTACTTTTTACAAACAAAAGAGAAACTACGCATCCTATCCAAAAACGATTTGAAAAGAATTTTAGAACTTTTTTCGTTAAATAACTTTGTTTGATTTATTTTTTTCCCGTGTCTTCTGTCCTTTTTCCAAAAATTCGATTTTTTTATTCATTGGATTG
>CAKNXH010060064.1:190194-203850 GCA_932178445.1 Andricus quercusramuli | reverse complement strand
CGTATCTTCTGTCCTTTTTCCAAAAATTCGATTTTTTTATTCATTGGTCAAAAAATTTGAATTTTCGATTTTCAAGAAAATTCAAAAAGTTGTTCTGATAATCTTGTCGGTCTTTCAAAAAGAACAAAAAGCAACGTTATTTTTCTTTCAACTTTTTTTATATCGTGTGTATGTTTGGCTTTCATTATCTCGTATGTTACTGCAGTCGATAAAGGCGGATCCTGTGAAATGTAAAAAATTAAAATTCTACGACTCCGACAAACTTTGTACAATCTACCTGCTAATTTAAAACATCGCCACCCTTTTTTACATTAATTTAATTATTTATTATATTCATTCACATTTATTTGCCACATTTGCAATTTTGAATTTTATTTCCAAACTCCGCGCGCAATATACTACCTACGCGATTACGGATGCGCTTGAAGTTGCCTTCAGCCCACGTTATCGATAAGTATTATATTTTTTAGAAGTTTTTAATGTTACAAGGAAAACTATTGTGATTAGTCCGTGACCTTTTAACGCAAAATCTCATGCAGGATCCGAATTCCAACAAGAGAAATGTTCATCTTTCTTTTTTAATGAGTTTTTCTTGCATGATACGGAGAGGATGCGATGTGGATACTATAAGGATACGCTGTAGCGTATCCGTTCCGTTCGGCCGGTCCGCCAGGGAAGGTTATGACAGTACCTTCTTGGAAGAAAGTTTACAATCCAAACGGACCATCAGGCGTTAATATGGCTACACAACGTGAAAGATCCCTCTTCGCGGTTGTTATGGTGAAGACTACGTTTAGAAGAATATCGTTACATTGTCGAACACGTAAAAGGAAAGGAAAATAAAGCTGCAGACTGTCTGTCTAGACTATTTCCAGTTCAATAAGAAGAAGATTCTCTACAAAATACACCAGAAGAAGTTGATCTGGATGTGGAAAGAGAAGAGGAATCAACAGGAAAAGAAACAGCCGGTACGTCCAGAGAGGAAAATGTGTTGAAACAACCGTCAACAGGTTCTTCTCGCCGTCGGTAACGAAATGTTAACGGGCGGAAGAGAAAATTTTCATAGAGAATATCAAAAAATGGATTACTAATAGGAAACTCAGTAGAGAAAATTTAAACCTAGTGCAGGTTGAAAGCTCTGGCGAACCATATTCAAAGGAAGGAAAGGAAGTCAGGAAACATCCCTATATAATTTACCTCCATTTAACGAGACCAAGTGTCAGAAAGTGTTAGATAAGGTAAATAAAGATGCCATGACCTCTAAGCTCACTATTTCACGATACCACTTTATTGACCAAATAATCACCCCTTTAAAAAAAGTGAAAATAAGGGACTACCTCAACTTCTTGAGCCACAAATCCCAGACATGCCTATCCTTTCATGGAAGGGACCAGCAGTAATTGTAGAGAAATAGAAAAACAACTAAACTGTACTTTTTAACGACAAGCGAACTAGGATACACGCCAATCAACTTATGCCTTATTACGAATAACTTTGCAGATGAATTTGGTGTTATTACTCTTGTGGCCAATGCAACTAACCTGGACGGAGTGATGATCTATTCTGACGAACTGGGAGAAGCCAGTCTGTATCACGAAACTTCGAACACAATACTTGGAGTAGGTACAGATAATATAGAGGAACGATTCGTCTCATTGCGACATGTTTATGCGACTGCGTCAAATCTATGTAATGTCTGACGTAAAGAATTTGAACTCAAACTGATCAACTCGCGTATAGGGCGTTTAGGAAACCAGAAAAATCTACTGGACCAGCTATTAGGAAGAACCCGTGTTAAGAGAGGATTTTTCAATGTTTTAGGTCACAATTCAAAAACACGTTTTGGAACTAGAAACATCATCATCATTGAACTCTTGTTGAACTCAGCATCTAATGATTTTAAAACTCTCGAGTTAGATAGTCAGGAAAACGTTCCGAGTACCACTTTCATCTTTAAGGAACAAAATCTTCATTTCATGTCCTAAAACATATTTGATCCTCAAAAGGATCGAAGAGGTAGAGCATAGTTACAAAAAATGAAAAACGTGAGTGTACAGTACACTGAGTGTTGAACATTGTGAAATGGGTATGTAGAGCAACGACTATACAAAAAAATTGGGTGCTTCCGAATTCAGCTGACACTCAGTTAAGAGTTCAAGATTTTACAATCTGTATGATAAATATAATGGAATAGTTTCCTTGTCTGTTCGAACGCATGTAGTCAGCCTAAAATAATTTCAGTTCCCAGGGCCCACCACCTGGAGGTCACAGTACGGTTTTAAATCCCTTCCATGGGGTGCTTGATTGTCGTGAGTCAATGCCTCTTACGGATCGAGGTTCTTCTTGAATTTCTGACCAATTTAGGGCCAGCGGGTACAATGGATTTCAACAGGAAATCTATCTGTGAATGTTCTGAGAGAGTGGGTTCAATAGGAACTTTCCACTTATTGATATTATCTCTAAAACTACTGGTATAGAGAGTGATGTCAATGACTTCCTCCCTGACCGAGTTACGGAACGTCGGGGTGCTCCCCGTGTTAAGAATATAAAAATCAGTGGTGATTAGGCATTCCAGTAGATAAATACCTCTTGATTTGATGTCCGTGCTGCCCCACAAAGTATGGTGGGAATTAACATCGCATCCCAGCAGAAGAGGAATACCCCATAACTTGCAATTTTCCACCAGTGTATATACCTCTACTGGTGGGTTGGTATCGCTGTCATAAGGAAAATAAGCCGATCTCAGAACTAGCCTTTCCATTCCTTTGAGACCTATGGCTATCACCATCAGGTCTCTCGAATGAGCTCAAGCAGCGGGACAGCGTTAACTCCCTTCGCCAGTATGCTGGCCTTTGGTTTGGCCGCTTTAGGGTCCCCCTAACAAAGAAGACTCCCGTCCCTGGCTGACATCCCTAAAGTTGACCTGTCCAAAGTGATAGAAGGACCTGTTGTTGAGGGCCGCAAGATCCCTTGTCTAAGACTCACGAATCTGCACAACTAAGAGATGCCTGGTGCCTTCGACTGTGTCCTATTCCCGAAGTATATCGTGCCTGACGATTCGCCACACGCTATCTTAAGTGAGGGGTTGAATCCCTTCAACTACCGGAGTACCTCAGATGGGTTTTCCAGTTTACCCGGGGACCACGCCGTAACCCTCACCATCTTCTGGTGTAACTCAACCCCACCCACCTTAAGAGCTGCACCTTCTCACGGCTTTGTTTCGACCACTGCTTTGAGTAGCCCAGCTTTAGTCGCTAGGTAGGCCGCCCCAAATACGGAGATCCTTTTCCTGCAGAACCAGGTCACGAATTTTGTCCATTCATCTGGGGACACTCTATCCAGTGCCCTCCAGGTAGCCTCCCTGAAGCTCTCATATTGACCCATAGTGAGCATCGAGTCCGGGTAGTTGGTGTCGGTCACCACCATCGTCAGGGGGTTAGTACTCTGAGCGGCCGGCAGTCCAGCTCCCGACGACTCTCTGTTCGTCAGCTGCTGGGCTGCCTTGTGCCTCTTCAAAGGCTTAGCCACCCACGATGGTATGTCCTCTGAGTCACTGCCGCTCTTTTGGGCCTCGATGCTGGATGTTGGCCCTGTGTGTGCCTGCGTTCCAGCCTTCGCAGCTGCTCCACTAGCCTGCTGCGCTTGCCTCTCCAGTCTCCTTTTCAGGAAACCGTTGATGCGTTTCTTCTTTTTGGGGGACTAGTTGGCCTCTCTTGTTACCATAGCCTCGTTCAGAGGCACGGTCGATTCCTCAGCTCCCGAGGAAGCTCGAGGCACAGCCCCCCTCCGCCACCTCCCTTCCTCCTCCTTTTCCATTTTTGATATCAGGCGTGTCCGTTTCGATCCCGCGAGAAGCTAGGAAAATAAAGGTCCCCCCCTTTGAAACCCCGGATGCTGGGGTAAAACTAATTACTCGTTCAGGGCGTCCGGTGTCGCCGAGAGGCTGTTAGTACACGTTCGTAACCCCTAGGTGCCAAAGTGCCACGAGCACGTCGCCCTACACCCATGGCTCAGGGGGGTGGTCACATTGAGTGAGAAACTTAATGTTCAACCTCAATCCAGGGATCCAGAAGGCCCGTGTTAGCTCGGCTCTTTC
This sequence comes from Andricus quercusramuli, assembly GCA_932178445.1. Taxonomy (NCBI): domain Eukaryota; kingdom Metazoa; phylum Arthropoda; class Insecta; order Hymenoptera; family Cynipidae; genus Andricus; species Andricus quercusramuli. The sequence goes on along the minus strand of CAKNXH010060064.1, from coordinate 199,754 downwards.
ACACTTCTATCGTACCCTAATCACGCTTATCAAGAGAGATCATTCGTTGCGATCCTTTTCCTCTCATACACAAGAACCCGTTTATAGAGATCCTTTCATTCATATCCATGCGCATGCAGGCCGAGGTCCTTTTGTCCCCCGCGTCAATGTTGCTGAAACAGTTGAAGTAACGGAATAAATTAATATCGCTGTAACAGTTGGTGTCGAAACAAATCCTGCGACGCTACGAATTCTCAGGAGGTAACGCTCAGCGTATACAGACTATGTAAGGAACTTGCCTCACAACCAGACTGTCGAACTGTTCAAGTACATTTCTATATTTTTAAGCATTTAACGTAATTTTTTGTGATAGTCATTGCTCTACACACCCATTTCACAATGTTCAACACCCAGTGTACTGTGCACTCACGGTTTTTATTTTTTCTAACTAAGCTCTACCTATTTGATCCTTTTGGGGATCAAATATGTTTTAAGACATGATTTGAAGATTTTTTTTTGTGAAAGATGAAAGTGTTGTTCGGAACAAAACCCACAAAAAAAATTTCAGAATTTTCAAAGAATTTTTTTTGAGGTTATGTTTGTGGAATAAAGTTCATAATTTTTTTCCAGCGTTCTACTATTGAGTCCCTCATAATATTTCTTACTCATCAAAATCAATAACGCTGTTCTAAAGAAAACCGACTTTTTCCATTTTCCTTCTAACCTCCATAACTCACATTAAAATCATTCCAGAAGATAATACTCCAGGATATTTCACTACCGATTAATGCCATTTTATAATAAAAACATAAACATGATTGGGCGGGGGGGGGGGGGAGCAGCACATACATGCTTGTCCTGCTATGCCCTTTGACACTTGTCCGATGATATAAAATTTGATACGAAATTTTCCACTCAGAAAATGGTAGCTGTTTTTGCTATTATATTAAAATTGTCTGTTTGTGGATGCGGGAACACTTGCACTGGCAGTTTTGCCAAACTCGACACTTGTCCAATGATCGCAAATTTAATTCGAAATTTCCTTTTCTTATCCCCCAGGTAATATGTTTTGATATCCAAAGTCCAAGAATCGTGCTGTGTTTTTTTTTTTGTTTTAAAATTGTAATTCTATTCAAAAATTCATTTTTGCGCTTGCATTAATTTTGGTACATTATCATCTCGATGATAAGGTACTGGTTCATGTGAAAAATGACTTTCGCGAATTCCATCAAATGACGACGTTTTGAGGCTCCCTGAGTCAGAAAAAATAGTTTTTACGCCGCTGTCTGTCTGTCGCCGTTGTCATTGTTATTTTCATTGTCTTTGTCTTTGTCGTTGTCGCTGTCGCTTTCGCTGTCCAAAATCTCAACAACAAAAAAATGAAAATTAACATTTCAAGCCCAGCAACGCACGATATGAGAAAAAGTCTAGAAGAGAAAACCGTTGCTTTGTGAAAGACCTACAACATTATGAAAACAGCTCTTCAAATTTTCATAAAAAATCAAAAATGCAAATTCTGATTGCACAGAAAATAATGAAAAACTAAAAATTCCATTTTGTGGCCAAACTATGCAAGATAGGAGTAACTATGAATCAACAAAAATTGTGTAGCCAAAAAAGATGTACAAATTAATTATAAATCACTTTTTAATAGGACACGTAGTTTTTCTTTTATTAGTAAAAAATAAAATTTAAAAAGAATCAATTTTTAGACAATCGACACATGCTACGAGAAAAGTAAATTAAGTAAACTTACTCATTCAAAAGAAAGCTACACATTTGTAATCAATAATTTTTTGATAGGACACGTAATTTTTGTTTCAATCGTGAAAAATAAGATTAAAAACAAAAAAATTAAATTTTGGAAAAACGACACAACTGACCGAAAAGAATAAGAAGACAAAAGTTGTTCAACCAAAAAAGATCTAAAAATTTGTTATAAACTCTTGTTATAAAAAATAACTTTTTGGAAAAACGACACAAGCTACAATAGCATTTTATTTGAAAATATTTTTCGCCTTAATTATATCTACAAATTTGCTTGGAACCACTTTACGCTAGGATGCGTATTTTTAGTTCAAATCGTACAAAACTTTAAAGGTAAATAAATTAAATTTATGGAAAAACGACACAAGTTGCAATAAAATTTGTAATAACAAAAATTTTTTTTATGTGATGCGCACTTTTTTTGAATCATAAAACCAAGATAATGAAAATACGTATGTTTAAATGCCAATGCATATTATGAATGGTAAAAATATAAATTTATTGAAATGATACATTCTTTTAGGGTAGCTGAGAATGAAAATCAGTGGAAAAGAAGGAGCAAATATTAAAGTAATTATGAAAAATAAAATTTGTACATTATTTTGCATTGTCTGGATAAGCACAATCAACAAATTACAGCTGTCGATGCTTCGACATTTAACTCTAAAAGGTCCGTGCACAAATGTGGGGGAAATATAAAGATCGAGCACGTAGCGCGAGGTGTATACATTATGAAAAGAATGAAACTTGGTGTATTTACATTTAAAATGTGTATAAAGCACTACTTTAATCCTTCGGATTAAAGTTGAAGCCGCTTCTAAAATTGTAGAATTGTAACAAAAGTAAAAATATAATGAGGATGTATACTGTAAACTGAGATTCATTTTGTGAGATTATTAGTTCTTACTAATCTCATTAACCGTAGAAAAATATTATTATCAGAAATCTACGAAGATAAATGAATGTATAGCTCGTAGTAAAGACTCACAACTTCCAGTTGGCAGTTTGATGTATTTCGTGTGCATTCTCCATTCTTGACAAAGACCAAAATTTAGTGTGGTGATGGTGATCGTATTCCTGTGCCAGATGTGACATTTCAATCTGATTCAACGGAGTGCAACGGTCCAACGGTTGACAGTTGGCACGCTCTGTGTAGGCATGCGTATCCAAACACGTAATTCAAATTTAACTACTATATAACATTTCGCTATAATGCTGCTGTCACAAATTCACTGACAGTAAACACTTTTCCGGTGACATTGAGATAGAGCAAAATACGCCCTTTGCGAATATTGGGTAATAATGATAATTATAAAAATGATTAGTTAAATATATATAATAAAATTCATATTTAGGTAAGTATAATCATCCATAGGAACATGATTTGAGAGTAATTCATTAGTCATAAAATACTTCTTATTTTTAATTTATATTTGCTAATCCTGACAGTTCTATTTGAAGACCCTTTTTACGTTACTATTTTATAAATTCTTCAATTTATGTGACTTGACTAAATGCTCAAGTACCTGAAAAATTAAAAAATGAGTCAAATTGCAAATTTGTTTATAACAATAAATAATATAATTAATTTTATTTTTAATGGCTGTAAATTGATTTAAATCAGATAAAAGATAAAAATCACATGATAAGTATCCAAAATCATTACAAAATCTCTTTCTACCGCTTATAACAATACAATTGTTAACAAAAAAATATTTTCAATAATGAACTATCAATTTATGCATTTTACTTTTTGTTAATCGATTGCACATAAATATTGACACTCTTTTTCAATAACTAACGTGTTATTCATACATCCGTATCTTGAATTTTACAATTTGTCTAAACTTTTTGTATAAATAAATAAGATGAATAAAACCAAATAAGAGTAGTTTTCTTTTTTGTTTATGCAACAAATTATCAAAAAAAAAAAGCTTAAAGTTCATAGTTCTCTGAAGTTCACTTAATTTTTTAAATATGCTGTTTAATTAAATTGTGATTCAAATCCTACTAGAATGAATTATATTAAATCTCGTTGAAGGCAATTCAATGTATTTAAAGTGACTTGAATTTGCAGGAATCCCACTGAATTACATTAAATTCCCTTGTATTATTTAGAATTTTTCCCAATTCCTCCGAATTTTCTGGAATTCAGTTCAATTATCATGAATTCACTTGAATTTTCTTATTATTGGAATTTTCTGAAACTTTCTTGGATTATCTAATTTTTCATTTCCTGAAATTATAGCATACTCTATAATCTAATTATACAATTAACAACTTCGTTGCAATTAACTCGTTACTTGCAAATAATAGGTTCATTATAAGTAAACTGTAATAATTCCAGTAACATTCACCCACTGTTTGAAAATGAATTTTGAACGTTTTCAATTAATTTATATTACTGTTTATCGAGAATAATTTGGAATATGTTAAAGCATTCTTATCTATTCACTAAAAAAATCTGCCCTGTGCGCGGGCGAATTCTCATCGCGCGCGGCTTGTTGCGCTCGTAAGCTTGAGCGCGCCTAGGGCGCGCGACTGTTGGTTCCCGCGCTTCGCGCTCGGTCTTTGTATTTCCTCCACATTTGTACACAGACTGTTTAAAATTAAAGGTCAAAGCATCGACAACTGTAATTTGGTGATTGTGAATTCTCTTTTGTCAAAGCTCCTTCGGCCAATATAATTGATCCATTTTTTTCAAAGTTATCGTGCTCACAGAGGGTCTTGAAACGTGAACACTTAACAATTTTACACAAATCGAATACTTTCTTTGATGAGAATGTAAAACATATAAATTTTTAAATTATGAGAATTAAAACTGGATGAATACCGTTTAAGTTTTTCTCCCTCGGAAATAGAACATCTTCTATTTTCATTTTCTTTAAAAATTTTTAATAATGACCACATACTTCGATAATTTTCGACAAACTAAAAAAAATGTATTACCGAGACATGATAGTCTTGACAACTAGGTGCACATGAGTCAGTATCGTGTACATTTGAAATACATACTTCGCTTCGTTGAAGGTCTAATTTCGTAGTAAGCTCTGCAGTAAGCTAATTTGTAGTGATCTGAGTTGTTTTTACATAACATTTCTTAAATTTTTCGGGGAATTCTTTTCAAATTTCCCCTTCTCTCATTCGCACAGGTATGTCCCTACACTACTGTATATATCTGCCTTCTGAGCTAGATTAGTTCTATAAACCTTTTTTCTTTTTCCTATATGACAAGGTACTGTACCCAAGTTGCACTGGCAAACCTGTAACGAGAGGTTACACACACGCGCGTGCTGGCGCTCACACATCGAAGACTCGCGTCACCGAGTACAAGCGAACCTCTACCTCCCACTCTACCCCCCACCGCTGACCGCCTGCATTCACGAGCCACTCCTTTAAGACGGACAACGCGACACAAGGAGGCAGACGAGTCGGGTGTGGCGAACAGAGCAGGTCGGGGAGCTCTCACCCGGTGAAGGCTCAGGCCTTCCCCCTACCGATAGGCGCTCCTATGGTAGGGAGAAGACCAGCAAGAGTCGTAAGGAGTTGGGGCTCCCACACTTGCCACTCTCCACCGATTCATCTACCCCAACGGTCGTCAATGCTCGGGTGCCCTTGAGATTGCCTACCTGAAGTCGTAGGAACGGCAATCAGGGTTGCCAGGCGTGGCGATTTATCGCCATTCTGGCGATTTCCTGTGCTTGTTGGCGACCAATTTTTCAGGTTTGGCGACTGGCTCCTTTAATGGCGATTTTTCATTTGAGTTGGCGATTTTGTGGCGACTAGTGAAAAACTTCATGAAAATACACTATTTCGTATTAAAGCACTATTCATACCTCTGTTTGTCGGTAGTGGCAGGCTTGCCTGCAGAAAGTCCATAAGAGTGAAAGAGACAGATAATTCTGATCGTTCTGTATCTCATTCACTCTTGTGGACTTTCTGCAGGCAGGCTGCCCGCCAGTGCCGAAAAACGAGGTATGAAGAGGACTTAATGTCAACTGTTTTCGTGCTTTGCTTTTGTCCGAATTGTAGATTGGCCTATTCTAACCTTATGACTCTCTGTCATTGTCTCCATTCTTCTGAGTTTGATAGTTTTTCATTTCTAATGATTGCTAATTTCGTGTACGTACATGAACATAAATTACAAAAATCATCAGCTAAAAATGGGAAAAACCAGAGACAAACTTCGAAAATATAAACCGGAATGGGAAAAACAGCCTTGGGGTGAAGGTATATCGAATATTCTGATTACATTTACATATTTATTAAGCAACTTGCATATGATGAAACGAAAATTAATTCTTTACTTGCCTTTGTTTATAATACCAATTACCGAGAGAAAACAATTTCAATATAATAAATAATATTCACCAGTTGTAAATTTTTTTCTGTCGTTCAACGAGAAACGCAACAACATATTAACATAGGTATAATCATCTGAAATTTTTTTAACCTGATCAAAGTTCTAGTGCAATTTTTCGTTATAGCTCGAGATAGGGATGTGCGACTGTTTTAAAAAGAAATTTTAACAGGTTCATTAATAAAATAAATTTATAGAAAGTTCGATTCAAGGCTGCTGGACTCGTGCTTCAACCTCAAAATTCAATCAACTCATTTAATTGATATTGAGTAAATTAATGTTTCTATTTGGCCAAAAAGTATTGATTTCCTATTGTAACCTATAATTTGAGGCGAACTAACGAGCTCTGCCCATACGATAAAAGGAGACACTCATATGTCGATCGCTTTCTATCCTATACACGAAGTCTGTCTCTCTCCATTGAGAATTTAGGGTTGTATATGGGGATGTAATTTGCCAGTATAGAACACTAATTGCAATTCACAATACTTTTATCTACTTAAATTAATGACAGATAAGAGTAAAAAAATATGCAGGTATCGAAATCATTATTTACACACGTAATTTAAATAAATTAGTCGCATGGACATTCAAGTTAGAAGTTAGGAGTTTGAATTTACATCTAAAATTCACATCTATAAGTTCACGTAAAATTTAACTTTAAATCTTTGGGCATTGATCGAGTTTCAGTAATTAAAGCAATAATGAACGTTCACGAAAAATTGCCTGAGATCATGTAATCTTGCAGGTTGGTTGACACAAGCAGATGCACATTGCTTTAATGAAGCATATTGTAAAGTCTGCAGAAAAACGTTACAAGCCCATGCTACGGATCTACAAAGGCACTCTGAAAGACAAGAACATATGTCAAATATGGGAAAATTCAACCCAAAACGGAGAGTAATATCGGATTACATTCTCATTCCCGACGAACCTGAAAAAAATCGAGATATAAAAATTGCTGCGTACATAGCCTGCCATTCTGCGATCAAGAGCGTTGACGACTTGTGCGAAATAATGCGAGAATTAGGAAAAGGTAGCAGTCTAGAAAATTTCAAAATGCATAGAACAAAATGCGGCAACGTCATAAAACATGTTATAGCTCCTTGCATGTTAGACGAATTGGTAGAAGATGTAGGTGACATGCCATATTCATTGATTGTTGACGAGTCCACTGATGTCGCATCTTTTAAGTATTTGCGCCTGTGCATCAAATACTTCAGTAAAAATAAAAATCGCATTATAACTGATTACCTAGGTATCATAGCAGTTGAATCTGCAACTGCTAATGACTTGTACGCATCCGTACAAAAATTCCTTCAAGATATAGGACTGAACGAGGCAAAAACGATTGGTATTGGAACAGATGGCGGTAGTAATCTATGCGGCAAGAACCACTCATTGTACGTTTTATTAAAACAATCAAATCCAAATTTACAGTTGGTGCGGTGCGTTTGACATTCGCTGAACAATTGCGCTTCAAAAGCATCCGAAGAGTTTCCAGCGAGTGCCGATTTCTTGGTACGAGAAATATACAATTGGTTTAATGTTTCTCCAAAGCGCAGAGCTTCATATAAAGAACTCTGGGATACATTGAACGCGTATAAACCAGTTCAAGAAGGCGAAGAAAAACGGCAATTCCATTTATTCGTACAATTAGCAGAAACGAGGTGGTTAGCACGATTCCCTGCTGTAATAATCGTTTTGGAACACTGGGTTGAATTAAAAACGCATTTCTCTCTCATAGTCAAAACCGAAAAATGTTACACGGCGCGATTAATCAATGAAATATTAAATGAAAATACAAATTACTTATAACTGAAAATTCTAAAGCCAATTTTAGGTGAAATACATCATGTGAACCTATTGTTCCAACGTGATGATGTTGATCTGTGTCTAGCGTTTGATGATTTAAGCTGCTTAATTATGTTGTTTGCAAAGAAAATATTGAAAAAATCTTTCTACGACAGTGGACTATATGTCGTGCTGGAAGCTTTTGAAAACGATCTAGCATACCGCAAGTTTGACGAAGTAGATTTCGGCGTAGATTATAAAAACGCGTTAAAAGCGTTCCCGGTTACGCAATTGCAAAGAAACGAAGTTGAAGATCGCGCATTTAAATATCTAAAAAGGTTGTGCCTTGAACTTGCTGAAAGAATGCCAATATGTTTAAAACAGTTTCGAGGCTTAAAATCGTTTTCACCGAACGTTTGTCTAAATCAGATACAACCGAATTTTCAGGGTTTACCATTTCTGAAAGAATTTGTAGAATACGATAAGTTAGGCATCATCGAGGTTCAGTGGTGTATGTTACCGCTGGTTGATTGGAAATCTGTTTTCAAGGGAGAGATCCCTAAAAGAAGTGGCGAATTATGGCCTGAGGTGTACTCATTTCAAGATGCGGGTGGTAGGTATGTCTTTCGCGAGCTCGCTCTCTATGTTATAAAAACGCTAACATTACCCTCGAGTAATGCTGTCGTAGAAAGAGTCTTCTCTATAATGAATGCGGTAAAAACTAGAGTTAGGAACCGGATGTCGTTTTTATTGTTAGATGCGATTTTGAGAATAAGAATTAGGTTTAACGTTCAAAAAATCTGCTGTAAAAATTTCCAACCAACACGCCAAATGATTAAAAAGTTTACTGCAGATGTAATCTATCCCAAAAACAACAGCGAAGTCGAAATACAATCTGAAAATGATGTTTTTGATGTTGTTGGTGATTTCAATCAAGACGTACCGTGCATTCACTTGCCTGACCCCGACGCTTGAGCGTTTAGATTTAGAAAAAGACACGTAAATAATTTTGAACATGTTTACACTTTAAATTTTATTATAAATTACATTTTTATAATAAAACAAATGTTCCACATATTGATTTTTTCTTATTTAAATTTAGCGCCACAATTTAATAAATTATACATTGATGGGAGAACTAGGATACCTCTGGCATGCGCAGTAGTAACTCCTGTGTATTTTTAGGTTATGTAACTCCATGTGTCGACTTAAAAGTACACAGGAATCACTATTGCGCATGCCATAGATATCCGCGTTCTTCCATCACTGCAATTTTAAATAATTTTTAATTTACGAATATAATAAGTTATTTTTTATGCTGAGTTTTTATAAAGAATTTTACAATCAATACGATATGTAATCTTGTACATAAATATCAAGTTAATTCAGACTAGCTACATGTTGACGACTATAGTTTTAAATTGGCGATTTTCTGGCGATATTAATTCCTAAAGTTGGCGATATCTGGCGATTTCCAACCACAACAATGGCACCTTCAGCGCTCAGTCATCTGGCAACCCTGACGGCAATCGATAGGTGCTCCTATGGTTGACGTCCCACGCACCACGTAGACAGCACAGGAGACGGACACGACCCCGGACAGACAGGTGTAGGGTTTCGATTATCGATGGGTGCTCCCATGGTAATCAAAACCTAGCAC
>CAKNXH010060064.1:161764-180282 GCA_932178445.1 Andricus quercusramuli | reverse complement strand
GGTCTTTAAGATTGTGGAGCCAAATTAGGGGTTGGTGGTCAGTTATATGGGTGAATTTATGACCGTAGAGATAGGGCCGAAAATGTTTTACGGCAAATATAATTGCAAGCAATTCTTTTTTCGTAGTGGAGTAGTTTATTTCGGCATCATTTAGGGTGCGAGATGCATACGCTACGGGCAGGTCCTTTCCGATAGGCCCCTGGCTCAGAATTGCACCTAGCGCGTCATTAGAAGCGTCGGTAGTAACGATGAAGGGACAAGAAAAGTCAGGGTACTGGATGAGAGGCTCATTACAAAGAATGTCTCGAAGTTGGTCAAACGCGTCTTGCTGTGCTTGACCGCAACGAAAAATGATATTGTTTTTTAAGAGAAGGGTTAAAGGCTTACTGATGTTCGCGAAATTCGGGATAAACCGTCTGTAATAGCCACACAGGCCCAAAAACTGTTTCACATTTTTCCTTCCTCTCGGTTGAGGAAAATCTTTCACGGCTTCAACTTTTCTTGTGTCAGGCTTCACGCCGTCTTTAGTGATAATGTGTCCTAAATACGTTATCTCTTTACGTAAAAACTGACACTTTTCGGGTTGAAGCGTGAGTCCGGCTGTTTTCAATCTACACAAGAGTCGCTTTAATTTTAATCCATGTTCTTGAAGAGAATTCGCGTAAATAACAATATCGTCCATGTAGACGAAAAGTTCGACACCCTGCAATCCACAGAGAACTCGATCCATGAGCCTCTGGAAGGTTGCAGGTGCATTTTTTAAGCCGAATGGCATCCGGGTAAATTGAAAGAAACCGTAAGGTGTTGTGAAAGCAGTCTTATGCTTATCTGCCGGGTCCATCGGAATTTGGTGAAAACCCGAAGCGAGGTCAAGAACGCTAAAATACTTCACCCTCCCAACTGGTCCAAAATGTCAGTAATATTCGGGAGAGGGTACGCATCTTTAATGGTTTTTTCGTTCAGAGCTCGAAAGTCGATCACCATACGCCACTGCTTATTCCCGTGGGAATCGACTTTTTTAGGAACGATCCAGGTTGGCAAATTATATGGCGACTCAGAAGGTTCTATGCCCCCATAATCAAGACAGGTGTCGACATTATTTTTTATTTCGATTCTATGCTCAGGAGGGAATCGATATTGGGGATTATTTATAGGGTCCTGATCCGTCGTTCTTATTTTATGTTTTCGAACGTTAGTGGCGCCTAATTTATCGCCCGTCAGGAGGAACTGATAAGTATAGCAGCTGACATGCTCAAGAATATGTCTCTGTTCTTCGTCCGTCAATTCCTCTAAATTTAAAGTTTTTATTAATTCGGTCATTCTTTTTGCATGCATTTCCCGCTCTTTTTTACTAAGATCTTGTTTATCAGCGACACGTGGGCTAGGATTTACGCTTTCAAATGCTTCTAGTTCGACGGATGGAAGGGTTAAATTCACATCTTTTGTAGTAGCGTTAATACAAAAAATTCTGAAGAATCCATTTTCTTCCTTCGCTAGTATTTCTCCTAGGAAGATTCCGAAACCAGCGTCGATGCGCCGGAGATAACCTTCTTCTTGGGAGTTTGGTGCTACAGGAAGTGAAATCAATTTTCGTGTGCGAGCGGGTAATCTGACTGTCGTGTGGGTCACAGGAAATCCATTAGGTACGACATGAAAGGTGGCTTCCGTGTCCTTTATTTGTATTTTTATTTCACCGAGGGTCTTCACGGGGGTAGAAGTTATGCCGAATAAATGATAAATTATTTCTTTATTAAATGGAACATGCCTTTTAATGAATTTTCTTTTGATTAAATTTGATTGAGAGCCTGTGTCAACAAGTAATTCGGCACCCTCATCCCTGAAGCCCTTCCCTCTTATATTGACAATGGGAAATGATTCTTTGTTTTTATCGCTGATTTTTAAAACAACGCGTCTCATCACTGACGCTTTATCATATTCGGACTCGAAATCGCGCCTATCTATCGAGATCCTTCCTTGTTTAAATCCTTGCTCGCGTTTTTTGAGAATGACGAATTATTAGGTCTATTGCGACGTGCATCGAAGGAATGGCCTATTTTTTTGCAAAAATTGCAGTGAGGAGCGAGAGCTCTCTCGTAATGCTTTTTTGAACAATCACGCGATAAGTGACCCTCCCTATGACAGTTGTAGTATTCCTTCGAAGCACGTTTATTTGGGCATTGTCGAGAGTAATGTCCTAGTAATGTTCTGCGTTCATTATGCAAAGAATCCTTAGAAAATACTTTGAAACCTGAACTTTCGTTTCCTGAATTTCGGTTTAAACTCCCGCGGTGCTCGACCTCCCATTCCGCGGTAATCGCGATATTGATAGCTTCCTGTAAGCTCTTTGGATTTTTACGCGTGACTCTAATTTATATTGAATCTTTAAAACCAAGAATAAAACTTTGCACAGCTGACTGCTGTATGGTGTAAGTTAGACAGGACAAAATATCACGAGGTTACTCTTCATCTAATGCCTCAAGGGTGCTATTTAAAATGCCACTTACGCGTACGCCGTATTCGTGAACAGACTCGTTTTGTTTCTGGGCTACATTAGAAAGCATTGTCTGTAATTGATTAACGTCTTTGTGGCCAGAAAACGCAGATTTTAAATCAGACAAAAGTTCGTCTATATCGCGAAGATCCGTATTTTGCAAAAGTGCGTCGGCATTACCAACAATTCTCACGCGAATCGCACACAAAAGTAAGGGCCTTTCAGCTGGCGCGGTACAGTCTCAAGTATATTTACAGTCTCTTATGAAGGTCTTGACTGGCATATTGTAACCGTCAAAATTTTGCGGCAAAAGCTTTAACGCTGTTTGTAAATTAACAAATGGGAGGTTGCTTGCTGAGAACCGTGCATTATCTATCGCTTCATTTCCCCGTGGAAATACTGGCAATCGAGGCCACGACAATTGTCTAGAAGTTTCGTCGTGAAAAATCGGAATGCTTGAAGAGCTAGAGGAACCTGTCTGAGAATCATGTGTGGGCCTTACAGAAATAATACCTTGCGAGTTAGGCTCTTCGACGATTACAGGAAGGGCCACAGGGTTAATCTCTACTTCTTCCTCTATCCAACCGATATTCTTCCTGGAGTTACTCATTTTCGTTTATACTTCTCTTACTTTGCTCATGTTCGAGAAAAAGGGGAACGATTAAATTATAAACTCGATTAGCATTCAATTTCTGATAATATTGATGAGAATTTTCCTATTTAATAGGGGAATGGACAAAGGGTGAAAATTTCAAAAGGGAAAATTAAATATTTTTTGAATGAGCCAGATCTGTTGATAGAAAATAGAATGCAAGTAAAAAATAAATTTATTTGAATTTAATTTATTAAGGGGAAAGAAAAAATCTTTCCTCTTCACTTGTGAATTTTCTTTAGAAGTCGCTCGCAAGGCCGTTCAAACGGTCGAATTGGAGTAGAAAATTCGCATAATTAAAATATTCCAATAGGAGTACATTATTATACGCAAATCGCAGTTTAAATTCAAAATGAAATTAGGCTCTTCATTTCTGTTAAAATATTGCCATATAATTTATTTTAGGTTTAGATTTTGTTTTCAATAATAAATGATCCGCTATATATTTAAAATTAAGAAATTTATTCATTAGATTTGCAAATCTTATAATAAGAGCACTTTTTTATTTAAATGAAATTATAGCAATTTTATGGAGCAAAAGAATAGAGACAAAGGAGAAGAGTATAATTTCAGATTATTCAACCTAAAGTAGCCTAAAATTTCCAGGCGATCCGAGAGATTCAAGAAAAATACGCATACATAATTGTGTGCGACTTACCAACAGATGAAATATTGTAGAGAGCTGAACAACTAACACATGTATTTATACGGACGAAACGATTTTCAAAATTTTAAATTCGCGATGATGCAAATCTTCCCTGCTTTTCGCACAATCTTCCCTGGATCTACTGCTTTCCTCCTCAGGATCTGCTCTGTTTCCTCGGCAACTGCTCTGCTTTTCCCTTCCTGCTAGTCTGCTTCCTTGGCTCGTTGCGCCCCTGCAATTCTCAGGCATTCGCTCAATGGGGCTTTGTATTTCCCATTTACCCGTGGGAAAACCTAAGATAAAACCCTCTTTCTTTGGGAAAACATCGGAAAACCTTGGGCTGAGATTTGCGGCGATCCCGTACTGCAAAACTGTTTGAATTTCGCGCTGCTGCTTCTTGAAGTCCTTCTGCATCCAGGTCGTCTCACGTCTTCTTCTCGGCCTTTCCTACCCTCTTCTGCTTGTGAACCTTCTTTCGTCCTTGAAGGCAGGTTGATGAGTAGGAAGTAGCGACCTTCTTCTTTTCCTCTGGTAGTCTAGTCCAAAATGTCTTTACGAAATTCGCGGTTTCTTTTTCTTTAACAGCTTTTGTATTGGCTCTGATTTCTCACGTTTATTCTCGCGTTTACCGTACCGCACACACTTGGAACTCGAAGCACGTACAGCTAAGATGTAAAACAACTAGTTTTGAATTTCATAATCACGAACACAAACACCAGTTCGAGATTTATTCGCGTTCGCGATCGCGACGATTCCGAGTTCAGAGAATCCCACCGCACTGTCACCAATTAATGTAACATCTCTGGATTATTTTAGGCGGGAAAGGTCGGTAAATTTGAATGCAACAAATTTAAATTCACCAAGAACACTGTTTATTCAAACATAAGTAAAAGGGGTAACGATGACAAATACAAAAATATCGATCTCTGCTCGGTAGCGAGGTACAAATCAGTCTGTTGCAATTTTCTGAGACTGGCGAAAGAGCGCTCGCTTACGTACCCCCAACTTTCCCACCTTCGATTTTCTTAGCCAATGGGATTCGAGTTACGGGGGCTGTCAGACCCCAAGAGGCGTACAGATTGCGTGCGCATGTACTCCACGTGGACTTGCAGTTTCGCGTTCCCTGGGGGTCCTGGCGACAGTCTCAAATACCTGGGTCGGACAAAATTCGAAAGACCTTGGTTTTCAAACTCTCTCTCTCTCTCTCTCTCTCGAAGGTTCTTGCACCGTAATAAAGGCTTAACTGTACAAACTACAAAACTTAGGAAAACGGCAGTAAAGATATCAATTTAGCGATTCTAATTCTATGGTTACTTCTAAAATTCTAAGGCAGAAAGGTTCGGTTTTCTGAATTTGGCGATAAAAGGCCTCTCGGAATCGTCGAGTTTACAATTTCTTCAAACATCTGCTTTTTAATCCTAGGGTTTAGCTTCAGCTCACGAAATCTAATAAAGTTTACAATCGCAATATATATTTTCTATTTCTAGTCGCACACATTTCCAGAATATAAACATAATCTCTCGGATCTCGCCGCATGTGATTTCAAATTGCCCGCGTTATATTGCTTGTTAAGATCGCCAGAAGGAGCGATACATGTCATACGTTACACCATTGTAACGAGCGGAACTTAGTTAACGCGCGAAAGTTCAAATATTTAAAATCTGATTTAAAATTCTGATTTGAAAGTTTGAAATTTATATTAAATCTGCATCGATGGCGAGCCCGTTTCTGCAATTAAGAGTTTGGAAATCCAGCGATGGAATATCTTGCTGAAAATCTTCTCAAATTGAAATAAATTGCTGAATTTAAAGGTTATTTTGAAATAAAAAAACTGCTAATTTTCAAAGTGAATTAACAAGCAAAGATTTTATTGATCTGGTATTTTGAAATCCAACTTTACAAAAATGTTAACTTTAATTTCCGAGACAACGAACAAGCCGCGGCTGTGTACCAGATTCATCTGATTTTTTCTTCGTCGTCGTGAGCTTCGATGCCGTCGCAGCGGTCTTCAGCTTCCCCCACATTTCCATACATGCTTTCATTAGACATTGGCTCTAATCCCTAGTCTTAAATGTTACAGTTCTTCTTACAGATTCAACTCCCTACCTCTAGCCTCTTGAACCCATCGATGGATTGCGTAAGAACTAACCATC
The DNA here is from genome assembly GCA_932178445.1 of Andricus quercusramuli. Lineage (NCBI taxonomy): Eukaryota > Metazoa > Arthropoda > Insecta > Hymenoptera > Cynipidae > Andricus > Andricus quercusramuli. Next base: position 174,340 of record CAKNXH010060064.1, on the reverse strand, counting down.
TGTTATTATGAAAAACCATATCGAGCACGATAAACTCCAGACGTGACTATTTTGTAAACAATTCTTTCATCGAGTGTCGGGAGGTCCTATCAAAACTCAACATTTCCGAGCCACTTTTTAAATCGTTCTATTTTATTGCCGAAACTGGTGACTCTATGTCGACGGTTCGAAATTAAGATCTAAATTATACATCCTGCTGTCAAAAGTTATTTCCTCTTTCGTAAAATGAGTATAGTGCTAATATTTAATCTCAATTATACACTCGTTCACATTAATCATATTGTTCTCGACATTTTTTTACTAAAAGAAATCTTTATCGGTAAAGATCCTTGCCCGACTGTTGCTTGCCAATCTTTTTCTCGAAATATATGTTATTTCTTAATTGAAATGTATTCGCTTTTGATTTCAGTTATCTCAAATCATAATACCGCGCATTTTATGTCACCGATGGTGCTGTTCGCAGCGGCATGAATGCGAATTATATCCGCTCATTACACTATTCACCCGACACAACGAACTTGAGAAAATTGGTGGTTTGAATGACAACAACTTTTTGCTCAAAATGCTTACGGTAATGGTTGTAACACTCACAAAACCACTAGAAAGGAGAACATGAGTGAAAATTAGTTACTTTGAAAGCACTTTAAAGATTACACTGCACGAATTCATACCGTAAACAATCAAAATTATTACAAGCGATTAGACACGCGACCGACTGCCATACTTGCTTAGCAGCGCCGCCCGAATATGATATTAATATCATTATGTATTCACCTCGCGCTAGGCGCTCGGAAGTATTTACATCGCGCTTTACGCTCGGTTCCTCTGGATTTTCGAACTTCGTGTTCGACTTCGATGAAAAGGAAAAGATTATTTGCAAATATTCTAAAATTATCAAAACCTCTACATGTGAAGGGATTGTTAAGTTTGTTTTTATTTTCGGCTGAAAATGAACTTTATTTACTTAAGGTTCTATCGACCTTAAGGAACACATTCTCATCCAGACACTCGCGCTTCGCGTTCGATATTTAATTTGAAAATCATTTGAACCTTGCGTTCCACGCTCGGTTCTGTGCACCGTATGATAGAAACAAAAAAGTTTGAGTGCACTTACGGCGCGCTATTTGGTCGTCGCGCTTCGAAATACACTGATCGCGCACTATGTGCTTCGTGTTATATGTTCTGCATATACAAATTACTAAATTTGTATTTGATTTCAAATGAAGAATAATCATATAATTTAGGCGACAAATTTTATTAGTGAAAATGTTATTTTAGCTTGTCCGTTTTTCAAAAAAGTTAATTTTTTCATTTTGAATGTAATTGTCGTTGATTTGCACAATTGTCGTTGATTCATCTGTTTTCGTACCTTGCATTGTTTTTCCAAACATTTATTTTTTTTTTCACTGTCAATGTTATTTTCACGAATAAAACAGAAACTACGCATCCTATCGAAGCATGATTCATAACAAATTTGTACCTCTTCTTTGGATGAACAAACTTTGTCTCTGTCATGTTTTTTGTAGCTTGTGTTAATCGTCTAAAAAATTAATTTTTCTATTTTCAATACTGTTTTTTACGAATAAAACAAAAATTTCGCGTCATATAAAAGAGTGAATAATAACAAACTTGTGAATCTCTTTTAGTTGCAAAATTTTGGTCAACTCGTCTTTTATCGTATCTCACATAGTTTGACAGCAAAATGGAATTTTCGATTTTTTAAATTATTTTTTTGTGCAATCAAAATTTGAATTTTTGATTTGTTTGAAAAATTCAAAAAGTTGTTATGAAAATATTATAGGGTGTTTGAAAAGCAACGTTTTTCTCCTCGTGCCTTTTTTCATATCGTGCGCTTTTCTGGTTAAAATGTTCATTTCCTTTTGTTTTTTGGAATTTTGGAAATGCTATAACTCCCGTAATTTTTTTTTATCCGAAAAAGTTATTGAGGTAAATTGTTCGAGTTTTTAAGTACTATAAATAACCGTACATAGAATTTTTGAATCTTAAAAAAAATGGTCTCGAAAATTTTCAAAATGCTCTTACTTTTTGAATTTTGATCCAAATTAGCTGGTTAACGAACTTGTTCTTACTTTTTAGGCCTAAAAAAAGTGTGCAAAAGCACAATCCAATATGATTATTTTTTCGAAAGATATCGTGCCTAAAGACTACAGGCTACAGACAGACACCTTCGTAAAAATCGTTTTTTTCTGACTCAGGGGGTTTCAAAACGTGGAGATTTGATGAAAACCGACCAAGTCAAATTTTGCATAAAACCAGTACCCTCTCATTTTATGAGGATGTAAAAAAGTGAATGAGCATTTATTTTTATTTGCTCTTCTGACCATGGCATATTTGGCTATTTTCAACAGTAAAAATGAGGAATATATGTAGAATGAATATAGGAAGAATGGCTTTTCTATTGTGTGTTGTCAACTTCACAGTCTTTTCTTAGAATTGTACAAACTTTCTCTTGGTACAAGTACGAATATTTAATCATTTTTATTATATTCTAATAAACTTAGTAACTTCGTGGTTCAATATTCACAATAGTTATCCTAGAAATAGTGATGCTATATCCTAGCTTTCTTTTGTCTTATTGTAAAAATAAATATTATTGTATCAAATTTCACAATCAAAAGTTTTTCCGTGTAGTTTAAGGTATGACTTTTATTGCATAAATAAGAATATTATTCACATATGGCCCAAGTACCCCAGACCAGTACCTCAGGTACTGCTTGTACCCCAGACTTTATACTATTTCTTGAAAACATAAATTTTTTAATTAATAATTATCGAGTCTGGCAGTGTGTTAGACAACTGCTATTGGTCTGGCGATTGAATAATGATCAGCATGAGACATCAAAACTTGATCCTAGATGAATATGGACTCTAATGCTTCATTTCTTCTTATACTTTTTCCTTATAATAGAACACGCATAAACAAAGTTTAATGTTTGATGCAAAAAATTCAGGAAACTCTGAAAAAATCGACCGACAATTTTCATATCAAAACTATGTAGGTTTTACAAATTGGCTTCGGATAGCGAGTAAAAATACATTTTTTAATTGTTCGCATAAATAAAAATTTTTCACAGAGATATGGAAGTGCTGAATAAGAATAGAAAATGTTTGATTCAAGAAACTTATATTGTTCCGAAAAAATAAAAAGTTATTAAAACTGTTTTTAAATCATTGTATCCAAAAAATGATATTTTGAAAAAATTCATTCACCACAATGTGTATTTGTTTTTTTAAAGAATGTTTCATTCAATAAACCTTGTTTATATGAAAATTTGGGTTACCTAGTTCTGTACTGTCACCTTTCATTTACTGGCAGTATTCAATAATAATTTTAATGAATCTACAAACGTTGAAGCTCTAAAGATGAAGACATTTACTTCCGACCATTATTCTGGTAAAAAAGTTCTTCCGATTAATACAGTGTTCAAACCTGGATGGTCTTATCGAATATACAATCTAACATATTTTTCGTGTTGTGAAAAATATCATAAGCATACTGTAAAAAAAGTAGGTGTCATTTTAAGTCGTGCCACGATGAGAATTGTTCGATCTGCGTGCGGCGATGTAAGTTTACACACTTTTGTAAAAAAAAATGCACGACGTAAATTGCCAGGAAATCATTTCAATTTTGAGGCTATGTTCGTGAGGTTATACATTTCTAAGTACTCTAGCAGGATAAATAAAGCTCATATCACTTCTCTTAGATATCGTTTCGAATAAAAAAGACACATTTTTTTCACATGGAACTAATCACTATTAGAGCAATATTAGAGGCCCTAAGACGTAATTTTATGTTAAAGTCCAACGCGCCATCTCTTTCTGTCAGCTTGTCGATGGATTTTCGATTTATGTCCTGTTTGCCAAGACGTAGCAATACTACCCGTTTGTGAAATTTTGCTAGATGCTGCAACTTTATCAGAACAAGTGTTAATTTATAAGCTCATTTAATTTTATTCACTTACGTAAATTTACTAAGTGCCACACTGATTGAATAATTTCCATTGTCAGACATAGTAATTTTACATCGGACAGTTATTTCATACTGTTCCATGGGGTGAAGTGTGACTAGATCGTGAATTTCTGAGCGACATCGGTAAATTCACTAGGTTATTCATTATAATTCGAAAATACACTGCTCGTGAAATTACAATCTAGTTGTAAATATCACAAAAGGTTTTTTCCAACACCCACCTCAAAAGTTGACGTTTGCATGCATGTATGTAGATGGTGCCTAAAGTACCTTATTTGAGCAGACTGTGCATGCAAATTTTTTCGCGCATGCGCAGTTTGAAGATGGCTTACTTTAGACACTGGTGAAAAAGCTGCGCATGCGCACATTCGAAATGAGGTACTTTAGACAATGATATCTTCTTGAAATAAATTTACATTTAACTTGAACAAAAGTTTTAATGATTGAAGTTTTGTTTTTAGGGCATAAACGCCAACATTTTTTTCAATCATTTTTTTCCAAAAAATTTTTGTCAACACATTTTTTTTTCAAAATTTTTTTTCACAAATTTCTTTTTCGAAAATTTTTTTTCACAAAATTTTTTTTTTCACAATTTTTTTTTCAAAATTTTTTTTTCACAAAATATTTTTTCAAACATTTTTTTGCACAAATTTTGTTTTCGGAATATTTTTTTTCAACATTTTTTTTCAATTTTTTTTCAAACATTGAAAAAATTTTTTCTTTTTTGTAATTTCTTTACTCCACTCTATGTAATATAAAATTAGTATTTTTCGTTACCACCTCCTGACAACTTTTTCGGACGGGCGTTGCAAAAAATAGCGTGTGATACACTCGCACACAATCACCTATTTTACGCACTTGTATCATAAATAACTATTTTTACAGTGCAGGCAATTTATTTGAATTTTTCCGAGACCTTATTCAGTCGGAGATCCATATTTAGTTGAATGTATAGATGCGAAGTTTTGCAACTATCTTAATTCATAGAAAAATACACTAGGTATACCCTCTGCCCGTGCAGAAATAGCCCCGGTTGGCCCTAATACACCAAGGTTTCTGGTCGTATCTCGGCTGAGATATCCCTGGTTAGGTTTCATGGACATGAACCGGTCGGGAGCCGACAGGGCTATATTTTTCTCAAATCAACTGTGTGGTGAGCCCACCCTAGTAGTACTAGTAATAAATAATCCACCTAGGAATACTACCCAAATCGAGTAGTGTCACACCTACCCCAAAAGGGAAATGGCTTAATGGTATAAAAAATTTTTTTTTTTTTAAACTAGTCAGGAGCCGACCGGTTACTAGCCGGGCCAAACCTGGTTAGATTCAATGGTCGGGAGCCGAGCAGGTACTGGTCAGGATACTTTTTTTTTGTAGAAATTATACATTTTCTTTAAACCATTACATTATCAAAGACATACTTACGGATGCTAGATGAATTACACAGCCACAAAAAAAAATCTCGAACTTTTGACGAGATACATTTTATTGCATGTATTTTGAGTCGCTGAATCTGAATCTGAGGTCACAATAGCACCTTTCAAGATTGGTTTCCGACATAAACCCAAAAAACCGCACTCTTGAGTATGCCATGGAAAAGCATGATATTTATGAGATTCAAGCTGCTGATTCAAGAAATAGAGCCAGATTAGTTATATAACTGATAATTATATGACATAACTTCCAAAAAAACTCATCTCAGCAGCAAAATAAAAACAAGCATTGCATTTTCATTGATTCTGGGCCGTAAATCCCAGTTTTTAAGTCAAATTTACATAGTACCGAACAAATCTGTTACATTATTATAAGAATATGCTGTATTATAACAATCCTCTCTTAGAGAAGTCTTTCTCATCATATTAATCGTAAGAAGCCTTACTACGTTTCTTCAGAACTGTGAGTTCTGAGCATCTTTTGTTATGATTCAATCATAAATCCTCAGAAGGTAGTAATGACAACTGCTCTCAGAAGAGCATGATTCACCTTCCAGCCCAGTCAGTAACGAAGCCAGCGAATGTTTTCACAACTATGCGTTTTTTTTCATGTTTATTGTTTTGGAAGTTAGGAATGAGGGCTTTCCTGCTTTGATGAGGACAATGTCAACTCATCGCCAGACACACTACAGCTTTATTCTCACACCCTAACGTCCCCCTGCAGGGCAGCGCATCCGCTGGCTTCGTTACTGACTGGGCTGGAAGGTGTATCATTCTACACATCTCTTTTAAGAGCAGCTATCATCACTTCCAGTATCTAGTGCAGTCCCAGCGCATTTGACCAGGCTACCGGGCGCGTCCCCGGGTTGCGGATAGGGGGACCCTGTACCCAGGGTTTCTGCTGAATACGGTTACACAACTCAATAAGCAGTCGCGGACAATGGTCCAGGAGTGGTCCCGAAAGAAAAACCCCCAAGTCAAGGCGTTAACAACCGTGCCGAAGACTGAATGGCACCAGGGTATGGTGTCGTTAACGGTGTCTTTAGGATACCAGGTCGCCTCCTAGAGTATACAGACCTCACTTCCGCATGCGGGGATCTGCGGGGGTGGACTCATATTTCCCTAGCCACTCGTGGGAATCAAGATGACGTCGAACCAAAATTTAAACAGAAGCGTGTGTGAGGTGTTGGGTGGACTGATGGACGTGACGGAGGAGCTTGACATCAGTCAAAAGACGAATGCTAAGAAAGATATCATGGCGGTGGAGCAAAGGTTGGTAGAGGCGGATCAAGAGCTCATCAAGGAGTTGCAGGGCGCTCTAAAAAGGATGCAAGATTTCTCCGATACAAAGAGAAACATGTTCATGCCAATCAGGCATGGACTTAAGGAAGCGGAAGCTCTGTCGCGTAAGCTGGATGCTGCCAGTAGTTCCGTGCCAGTAGAAGTTGGGTGGTCCGCCGCCAAAAAGACGAAGATAACAGAAAAGAAGAAGGCATGGCCGAAGAAGAAGATAAGTCAAACGGGGACTCTGACCAAAGAAGCCGTAAAAACTCCTGCTCTCAAGCTAGGGAAGCGCGAGCGAGAGCCTACTCTGAGTCCCATTTAGGGGAATTTTTCCTCAAAACCGATGAAGAAGAGGCCGAGCACCCGCACTGCTGCAGCAGCGGTGACCTCGACACCAAAGCGAGGAGCAGAAGCCTGATACTGCCAGGAGACAGGCCAAGAAAACAAGGCGAGCTCGTCCTGAGGCGGTCCTCATAAGGCTGTCCGAGGGTTCGAACTACGCGGAGATCCTCAAAAACCTCAAGCAGAAGGTGAAACCGGACACCCTTGGTGTCAAAATCAGGGGTGTCAAGCAATCCTGAAATGGAAAGGTTCTCGTGGAAGTCGGGCCGGCTGCGGATGGCAGATCTAAGCTATCTGCGACCATTAAAGGAGCCGTCGGTGATGGGGGAAACGTGCACAAGCTCGTTCCCCGCATCGAAGTCAAGGTCTTGGACCTCGACACGATTACAGACTTAGAAGAAGTGGAGGCTGTTGTACGTAACCACTTTGGTGAAGCAGCTAGCGGAGTGATTAAAGTCAGCTTGACGAAGAAGACCTTCAGAGGTAATCTGAAGGCCTTTGTCGAAATGAAGGAGGAACTGACGGCAAGGCTTCTTCGCACGGGACACTTCACGGTGCGATGGGTGTCCTGTCGCGTGCGGAAGAATACGGAGGCCTTGAGGTGCTACCACTGCCTTGGTTTTGGCCACATGGCAGCGGGCTGCAGGGGTCCAGACAGGACGAAGGCGCGGCAAGGAGGGTTCAGAGAGGCAGCCTCGGCGAAGAAGCCAGATGAAGGACGATAATAGCTGATTACACCCAAACAAGATGCCGAAGGCCGACGAGCCTGAAGTGTGCATCTTGGTTGGGTGGAAAGAAATAAGAAAAAGAAGAAGACCAGGTTGGCAACACAGCGGGACGCCGAAGCACGGCGTAGAATGCCTATAACCCATGTTCCTGAAGTAATGCGAGAGTGGATTCCGGGAACATTGGTTGGCAGGAAGAGGAGGTGAGTTTAGTGGTTATTACCGTCTTTAGGTCGAGTCCCACACTCACCGCGTAAATGCATTCTCACCTTCTCTACCAAAAAAGTACCTAGTGCAGTAGCAGGTAAAATAAGACCGAATATTTGAATGAATTTAATAGATGCAAATGAATGGACACTATAGTCCGAGGATTTATGATTGAATCATAACACAAGAGGCTCAGAACTCACAGTTCTGAAGAACCGTAGTGAGCCTACTTACGATTAATATGATGAGAAAGACTACTCTAAGAGAAGATTGTTATAATACAGTATATTCTTGTAATAATGTAACAGATTTGTTCAGTGCTTTGCAAATTTAACTTAAAGACTGGGTTTTATGGCTCAAAATCCATGAAAATGCAATACTAGTTCGCATTTGGGTGCTGGGATGAATTTTTCTGGGAGTCATGTCATAAAATTATCAGTTATGTAACTAATCTGGCTCTATTTTTTAAATCAGCAGCTTTAATCTAGTGGAAAAAAAACATGTTTTTCCATGACATACTCAAGAGTGCGGTTTTTTGGGTTTATGTCGAAAACCAATCGTGAAAAGTGCTATTGTGACCTCAGATTCTGATTCAGCGACTCAAAATACATATAAGAAAATGTGTCTCGTCAAAAGTGCCAGACTTTTTATTTGTTTTTGTGTAGCTCTGTTATTATTTGAAAAGTAAAATTTGAAGATTTAGTAGATCAGTAAAACAGATATTAGTTTTTTTTTAATTTTTGAAAGAAACAACGTTTAATATTTTAAATGTTTTAACTTATTAAATAAAACTGTTATCGATTCTGAAATGTGCAACAGCAGGATTGTTACAATTTTTATAATTTTCTTTATTTTCAGCCACTTTTTGATCTTTGCGGTTTCAAATTTGCCGCCATTTCTGGCGCCTCCTGCGTCTGGCGTCTGCGTAGACAGTAAGTTTCAGTTTCTTACCTCGAACGAGAATGCACATTGCACTCACGTCGCGTCATCTCATCGAAGTTCACAAATAAAAGCGGGATCGGTAATAACAATCAACCTTATTTCAGTAATCTGTTTTAAAAAAACCCAGTTAGTGCGCGGATAATTATTACTTTAAATTAAAGTATAAAGTTGTGTATTCATTTTTCCTTTCTTCCTTTCTAACGTTCAAATCACCACGTGGTTTCAAAAATAAAACAATTGCTAGGAGATTCTAGCAGCAATGATTGAAAATCTACTCCAATTTCCTGGTGAGAATTTGTTAACTTGATTTGACTTTTAAAGTTCACCATATTCTTTACGATGAGCCTTAAAAGCCAAATAATGTTATAAATTTCTCGCCTGAAGCAACGTTCTCTAACCACTCTGTGCCCGGATTACCCGACTGGACCCCGACCGGTATGAAAGCGGGAATCCGACCAATTTACCGTGACGTTTTTAGCCGGATCCCGGCCAGCATCCCCGGTCGGCGCCCGGTTGAAAATATGGAAGAACGTTCTTGACATATAAAAAGTCATTTTTATTTAATTCACCTACAATTTTTATATTGTAAAATAACTGTTAAGCTTAAAGAGAATTAAATGCAACAAAAATAAAATTACAAAAAAAAAACTCTTTAAACGAAGAATTTCTCTATAATTCTTCAAAATACATTTGTATATTCTGAAAATTTTGTAAAAAAAGCAGTATTGATATTAGGGTAGAGCGGGGTCAAAAGTGCCGCGGGGAAAAGTGCCACATACGATAACATAAATCAAATAATTTGCTACTCGACCTGACATTTTCCGTCGGCCGGTTGAATCACCATAAACTCCTGATAGACGTTGGCAGCCGCTTAAAGCTGTTTTTGAGATCATGGCTAAGGTTAAGTTGTTTTTTTTTTTGTACGGAAAGTAGTTCTATCGTCACCGTTTCATTTTGGTACCAACACTTATTCTTACGTGCCATTGGCACGAAGTAGGCGTAGTTTGATGCGCGATTGTGTATTCTCATCGTGCAGATAGCTTACTACTAAAAAGATTTTGTGTTGTTTCAGAATTGCTGATTGTAAATAATGTGAATGCGTGGGGATAAAAAGTACCAAGTGGCACTTTCTACCCTAGAGTTTGTATGGCATTAGGCTGTTTCACAATCATTAGCTGTCGAAAAACCTGATCATCGTCTGCCTGTTGTGATGCTTATTCTGAAGACACTCCAGGAAAGCAATGGATCCAGTGTCACGTATGCAAAAACTGGGCTCATGAGAAGTATGTTGTGAAATTGCAATAGAAAATGTTCGTCTGTATTAATTAAGAAAGTGACGATGAATAAGTCTCTAAGCATATCATTGGTTAAACACTTACATTATTTTGTTCCTATGCACTGTGAGTTCCTTCTGTGCAATTAAAAATATAAAATTTTGTTTTATTTATGTTGGCACTTTTTACCTCACCACCATTAATATCATCATAATTTGAAACGTTAATGTCTGAAATATATTTTAAGGCAAAACTTAAGGCAATGCCAAATTTTGTTTGGACACAGTATTATAAAAAGTGAATTTTTCCACTTTGGACCCCGCCCTACCCTATATCAAAATATAAATAATTATTATAAGAGAAATTCTACAATTTCAATGTGTGAGAAATACTTTTCGTAAGCAGTGGCCAAACTACTCTAAAGCGATTGAGTATGAGAATACTATACCATTTGACCTTGTATCCTTAAATTTATGGACAGTATTTTTTTACTGCCGAGCAATTCAGAAATCTGCCTTCTGTTTTAATTTCAAATAGAACATCGGAACAATTTTTCGGAGAGGGCCTCTATGCTTCTAGTTACGCCACTTTATTTATCATTTTAGTTTACAGCATTACTATCCAAAGTTGTAATGTTAGCACTTTCACTAAGTACTTTGTGCAATTTGAAAAAGTACAGCTCACAATGTCGCAATAGCAAAATCTGTTGTTCAATTCGGCACACATGTTCACCATTATACCATTTCTTATAGTAAAGCTAACAATCTCGCTCAGTACTTCTTGCAATCCGAAAAAGGAGATCGAGGACACTTGCAAAATTCAGACGCACAATTGTTGGCTTAAGATAAATGCACCTATTTGCGACCTAACCAGATTGAAGAATAGTATGTTTAATGAACTTTTATACTTATTGATTCATGAAGAGTATTCATTTTATTCTATTGACAATACTCTTCATACGCGTCCATTCAAATATGCGTTTTATCAAAATTTAGAAATATAACACAAATTTCATTTTTCATGTTGCGCGCCGTAAGAGGCCATTTGTGTTTACCAGTGTGCAGAGAGAAAATTCTTAGTAGAACGGACTGTGAAACAGACTGTCAATTTTGTAGTTATTGCGGATCCCGAGAAATAATTACCAGGTAAGTCGAATGTCATGTGGAATCCAGCTCAACAAGCTATTCAGAAATCTGATTCCATCACACGAATGGTCCGTGAATTATTTATTCAACACAATAGTTGCTAACTAGTACAACAATATTTTGATGTACATGCGTGCGGCCGTATGTTTAAAATATTCTAAATAATTGAACTGTGAGTGTATTTATGCTAAAAATTGTTGTAAGTGATGTGAAAAATACAATGTTACAATTACAATGACATCCTTGCGTGATTTTCGAATTTTCCGGTGCAATTTGTAGCAATTTTTCCCCAAAAAACTTTTTTCTATAAAAAAATCGATGTTCTGAGATCACTAATAGTTTTTTAGCGAATCGGAATGGATAACACTTGTTTATTGGTCTTAAATTCTGCCGTAACCCTCACACGGACGCTAATAGGTGCATTTACCTTACTATGAAAATTAGTTATTCAAAACAGCTGAAAATTCCAATTGTACTATTTCGAATTGATATTGGAGCTGCGTGTCCTAGTAATCTTTTTTTTTTAATTTGAACTACACTGACCGAAAGAGAGGCAGTGCTCATTCAAGCGTGACAAGCAGCCTGAGGGTTGCACTCTGAGCGCACCAGCTGTATCAGGTTGCGTCATCCGTCCAAATCCAACTTTTTTTATTCATGCGGTACTACCTGTTTACGTTCGGAACGAGCGAATGTTGTATTCGATTCAAGTGAAGGCCATGTAGGACCAGAACCAGAACCGCACTTACATGTGATTTCCGGTTTAGTAATTTAGGTGCTGTATATTTTCAAACAACTATTTCATACAGTATCAATTCTTTCCGTGCCGAATAGGAAGACTAGCATTTTATGGCTTTTTAAAGAAGGGTTGTTTCTTATACGTGGGGTAGAATACGTCAAGTGTTCCCACCTAAAATTAACTTTTTTTTTGATCGGGTTGAAAGTTGGTTAAATCATAGTTCCAGTGGACCTATTCTAATTCACCAAACCACAGGTTCATTTATCAACCGGTTGTCAATATACAGGGGCCTGAAGTTTTCACATTTTCACGCGTTTGTTCACATTTACGTTAGTATAACTTATTTCAGGATGATTCGATTGGACTTTTATTATAGAGTTTTAGAAAGATTTTTTCATGTAGTTTAGGACTGTAATAACGATATATATGTTTTATCTTTTTTTCGAAAATCCAATTTGAATTTGATTTTTTGAAAAAAAATATTAAATTTTTTTTCT